>JAUJEN010000015.1:0-97168 GCA_030448925.1 Citrus cavaleriei
ATCAAAACACGCGTTCGATTCACATTGCTAAAGGTTAATCGATCATGCTTTCTACCTGCAGCACCTGAAAATATAAATGCGAAATGTAAAGAAAATGATGTAGAAAAATTAATTAGAAAAAAGATTTTTTTAGCCCCAGAAGATGCGTTTCTAGAGCCTTTACACTCTACATATTCAGCCATCTTGACTCAAAATTTGAAAATATATATTTATAAAGGAGAAAAGAAAAAATGGTTTTTTTAAGCAGTGAAGATCGTTTCTAGAGTAACTACACCTCCATATTCAGCCATCTTCAGCACAAAAGCATTCTTAGCAGGTTAGTTTACACAATAATAAAAATCGGTAAAAACTTGCATGGAAATGTTCCACAATTATGGGCTATTCTCTCCTCAACCAGAGGCAAAACATTGTCCTCAATGTTTAAAGGAAAAGTAGAGTTAGAAGAGCGTGGCACCGTTGGTCTGTGCGAAGAAAATATTCTGATGGAGGATTAAATCTAATTTGTATTACTTCTTCTGCTTGGTTCTTGTACCAAGTTGGTGAAACATCTCCACAACTTTCCAGCGTAAAGTAATCTTTGTTGTTAGAGCTATCCATAAAATTAACAAAAGTTAATAATGTAAAGAAGACAATAATTAAAAAAATAACATAAATAACTAAAAAAAATATAAAGTCGTAGTTTTAACGATTATATTCAACTTACTAACCCGTTAGAATTTTTATATCTCTTTTTCCAATCACTCCAACGTCTCAATATCACTCCACCACGCCCGTATAAACTTCAATAACATCTGTAATATTATGGATAAATAACATAAAACATGTTAAAACATAAGGATTAATAATTTCTAATATGCACTTAAAGATTAACAAACATTAATAATTAAAAAATACCCGAGAGGATTGTGTTATCATTCAAGGTAAATCAATCAAATTCGAGATACGAATTGAAATCCGTGTCGGAATCTTTGATTCTTCTTTCACCTCTTAAGAGAAGTTATAACCAAGAAAATAATCTTATACTAATTTGAAAGTGATATGTATAAGCGCGTGTTAGAACAACTTTTTCAAATTCTTGACATTGTCAGCCTGACAACATAACCTCACTCAACATGTGCTTAAACCTTGTCACTAAAGTTTTCTGATTGCATGCATTAGATTTTCCTAAAAAAAACACATACTACATTAAGTGTGAAACAATTGGGAAAAAAATTAGAGAAAACAATGGGAGAGTGAATTTTTATACAACCTTTTCATCAATAAAAATCATGTCAAACACTTAATCAATTTCAATTTTTTTAGTATTAGTAGACTCACATCCTACAAAAAAGTTCAACCCGCTTGTATCATTATCTTTATCATCGTTTATTCAACTCACTTGAAGGTTAAAAAGTACTCTGTGAAGCACACAATACCAAAATTCAAATAAATCAAACAATAAAAATACAAGTATTTTCTAAAGAGGGTGTTGATTAAATAAATTAAAAAAAAACTAAAACATAATAAATCTTAAATATTTAGTGTTTAGAGGCGAAGAAGCCAAAAGGCACTAAACAAAAGGTTGCATAATTAAATATGAGATTATGTCATTAAAATTAGGCTCTGAAATGGCATTGTTGAGAGAAGACTGAAAAGAACTTCTTCCTATGTTAATTTGTTGATGTATTTTAAGTCATTTTAAAGTTTAATTCTTAACATAATAAAATTTGAAGGAGCCAAAAGACACTCTGAAAAAGGTTGCATAATTAAATATATGATTATGGCATTGAAATTAGGCCCTAGTGGCGTTGTTGAGAAGATGAAAGAACCTCTCTTCTATGTTAATCGATTATATTTTAAGCTACCATGAAGTTTAATTGATAGCATAATAAAATAAATGAATCTTTGAAAAGACTTATAATTAATTATTATTAATAGTTACATATTGGATTTAAATAGAAAGAGAAGAAACATGTACAAAGAATGTATCACCAATATTTTAGATATTTTAGATAATAGAAAATATAAAAAGATGAGGTTGAGGGAAGATGAAAGAACTCTCTTCCTATGTGAATTAGTTGATGATGTATTTTAAAAAAGGATTTAATTGATAGCATAATAAAATTTGAAGAATGTTTCAAAAGACTTATAATTAATTATTATTAATGGTTATATATTGTTGGATTTAAATAGAAAGAGGAAGAGACATTAAAATTATTAAAATTTAGGCCCATAATTAAATATAAGATTGTAAGCATTAAAAATTAGGCTAGTGGCATTGTTGAGGGAAGATGAAAGAACCTCTCTTCCTATGTTAATTAATTGATGTATTTTAAGCCACTAAAGTTTAATTACAGCATAATAAAATAACTGAATGTTTCAAAAGACATAATTAATTATTATTAATGGTTACATATTGTTGATTTAAATGAAAGAGGAAGAAATATGTACAAAGAATATCCACCATTCTTTCTATGTTAATTAGGTGATGTATTTTAAGGCACTAAAGTTTAATTGATAGCATAATAAATTTTGCAGAAGCCCAAAGACAATCAACAAAGGTTGCATAATTAAATATGAGATTATGAAAAGCATTAAAATTAGGGCCTTAGTATGGCATTGTTGAGGAAAATGAAAGAACCTCTCTTCCTATGTTAATTAATTCATGTATTTTAAGCTACTAAAGTTTAATTGCTAGCATAATAAAATAAATAAATATTTCAAAAGACTTATAATTAATTATTACAATAATGATTGATTTTATATTGCAATTTAAATAGAAAAGAGAAAAAAAGAAATACAAAGAATATCCACCAATATTTTAGATATTTTAGATAATAGAAAATATAAAAGATGAGAAGATGAAAAATTAATCACTCCATTGAATTAATAAAAATTATGGATCATAATTCGTGAGATAGTGGGGTTATAGGAAGCTAAAGGTTGCTTACGAGATAGTGGGAGAAGAGATATATGTTATGAACATCTACATTTATTTTAATAAATTCATAACACTCCCCCTTGGATGTTCATTACAAAGAATATGTCTTATTAAAATCTTTACATAATTGTTATTGTGTAATAACAATCAAATTAAATTTGAGAAGATGAAAAGCCAAATCTAATTTTTTTTTATCTATTTATTAGATAATAGAGAATATACAAAGATGAGAAATGATGATGCCACATCACCTCCTCAAGTCCTAGTTTTATAAATGAAATAACCTCTCTTCCTATGTTAATTAATTCATGTATTTTAAGCCACTAAAGTTTAATTGCTAGCATAATAAAATAAATAAATGTTTCAAAAGACTTATAATTAATTATTATTAATGATTACATATTGTTGAATTTAAATAGAAAGAGAAAAAAAGTACAAAGAATATCCACCAATATTTTAGATAATAGAAAATATAAAAAGATGAGGAATGATATATATTAATAAAGTTACTATTTATTAAATGAGTTAAATACAATCAAATTAATTATGAGAAGATGAAAAGGCAATCTAAAAAATTATCTATTTATTAGATAATAGAGAATATACAAAAGAAGCAAAATAGTGATGCCACATCACCTCCCTCAAGTCCTAAACTTTATAAATGAAAGAACCTCTTCCTATGCTAATTAATTCATGTATTTTAAGATACTAAATTTAATTGCTAACATAATAAAATAAATAAATGTTTCAAAAGACTTATAATTAATTATTATTAATGATTACGTATTGTTGAATTTAAATAGAAAGAGAAAAAGTACAAAAGACTATCCACCAATATTTTAGATAATTAAAAATATAAAAGATGAGGAATGATATATATTAATAAAGTTACTATTTATTAAATGAGTTAAATAAATTAATTATGAAGATGAAAGCAATCAAATTAATTATGAGAAGATGAAAACCCAAATAAATGAAAATATATATTACTAAAAAAAGCGAAAACAAAGTTATCTATTTATTAGATAATAATTATTATTAATGAATATTGAATTTAAATAGAAAGAAAAAAAAGTATACAAAAGAAGAATAAGAAAATATATAAAAGATGAGAATGATATATATTAATAAAGTTACAAAATGGTTAAATACAATCCAAATTAATTGATACTAAAAAAAATTATCATTAATAATGAGAATATACCTCCTCAAGTCCTAGCTTTATAATGAAGAACCTCTTCCTATGTTAATTAATTCATGTATTTTAAGCCACTAAAGTTTAATTGCTAGCATAATAAAATAAATAAATGTTTCAAAAGACTTATAATTAATTATTATTAATGATTACATATTATTGAATTTAAATAGAAAGAGAAAAAAAAGTACAAAAAATATTCACCAATATTTTAGATATTTTAGATAATAGAAAATATAAAAAGATGAGGAATGATATATATTAATAAAGTTACTATTTATTAAATGAGTTAAATACAATCAAATTAATTATGAGAAGATGAAAACCCAAATTTAAAAAAAAAATTCTCTATTTATTAGATAATAGAGAATATACAAAGAAGAAATGCTGATACTACATTACCTCCTCAAGTAAATTTCTTTATAAATGAAAGAACCTCTCTTCCCATATGTTAATTAATTCATGTATTTTAAGCCACTAAAGTTTAATTGCTAGCATAATAAAATAAATAAATGTTTCAAAAGACTTATAATTAATTATTATTAACATGATTACATATTGTTGAATTTAAATAGAAAGAAAAAAAAAGTACAAAAATATTCACCAATATTTTTAGATATTTTAGAGCAGTAATAGAAAATATAAAAGATGAGGAATGATATATTAATAAAGTTACTATTTATTAAATGAGTTAAATACAATCAAATTAATTATGAGAAGATGAAAACCCAAATTTAAAAGAATTTTCATTTATTGATAATGTAGAGAATATACAAAGAAAGAAAATGCTACATCACCTCCTCAAGTCTAATATAAATGAAAGAACCTCTCTTCCTATGTTAATTAATTCATGTATTTTAAAGCTTTAATCACTAAGTATAATAAAATAAATAAATGTTTCAAAAAGACTTATAATTAATTATTATTAATGATTATATTAATTTAAATAGAAAGAGAAAAAAAAAACAAAATATTCACCAATATTTTAGATATTTTAGATAATAGAAAATATAAAAAAGATGAGGAATGATATATTAATATTACATATTTAAAAGAGTTAAATTTCAAATTTTAGAAATGAAAGCAAAGAAAAGAAAATTTCCCTCTATTATTGGGGATTTGTAGAGAATGTCTGAAGAAACCACACGCGAAAATTTCCTCGCCGAGATAAACGACTCCTCCAAATAGAATAATTCGCGACCAATTCATTTTAAAGCTTTAATTAATTACTAAGATAATAAAATAAATAAATGTTTCAAAAGACTTATAATTAATTATTATTAATGATTACATATTGTTGAATTTAAATAGAAAAGAGAAAAAAAAAAAATATCCACCAATATTTTAGATAATAGAAAATATAAAAGATGAGGAATGATATATAAATAAAGTTACTTATTTATTAAATGAGGTTAAATACAATCAAATTAATTATGAGAAGATGAAAACCCAAATTTAAAAGAAAATTTCTTATTTATTAGATAATAGAGAATATACAAAAGTAAATGGTGATCTGGCAATCACTCTTCAAATCTAACTTTATATATATACTTAGAAATAGAACGCTTTCGCGGTTTTAAAAAAATAATTTAGATATCCTTTTTCTAACTACTTCTGACGATGAAAATAAAAATATGAATTGATTTTTTTTTAAGATGAGGCAGCCTTATAAAAAACAAAAAAACTATTAAACAATCTGAATAAATAAAATTGTAAGATAAAGAATAAAATGAGAGAATATATTATAGAGTGATTTTATTCTAAATTTGTTGATTATTAATATAATAAAAACAAAAACTATTCTCCTTTTATAGTTCATAATCACTCCATTAAATTAATGAAAAATTATGAATCGTAATTCCTGAGATAGTGAGAGTTATAGGGAAGCTAAAGGTTGCTAAATGAGGAGAGATAGTAGGAAATGCAAGAGATATAAAGTTATGAACATTACATTTATTTTAATAAATTCATAACACTCCCTTGGATGTTCATTCTGAATATCTATTAAAATCTTTACATAATTGTTATTGTGTAATAACAATCAAATTAATTATAAGAAGATGAAAAGTCAAATCTAAGAGAAAATTTATCTATTTATTAGATAATAGAGAATATACAAAGATGAGAAATAGTGATGCCACATCACCTCTTCAAGTCCAAACTTTATATATATATATATATAGATATATATAGATATGTGATGGATCAGCAACCCCCTAAAAATACTCTTAATTTTATACTAATTAATATCCATTAGATTTGAATTGAATCAATGAATGGGATTAATTGAAATTAAATCTTCAAGATCTTTTAATATTCTCTCTCTCCATGTGGTCCCCACCTAAAATTTTTCTCACTCTTTTATTTTTTCCCTGCATTCACGTGATGTGCTCTCTCTCTCTTCTGTTCTTTTTAACGCTGACTTTTTCTTTGCTTTTTTTCTTTCTTTCTCAGTTATAGCAATTCTTAACTCTCTCTAACAAAAATTCTTTACTTTCTCCAACTTTTAACTCCCACACTCTTTCTTTCACTTTTTTCTCTCTCCGCATTCATTTGAAAGCACAAAATTATTAATTTTAACTTGAACTAGTCCCAACAAAACAGTCATCAAACTCAGTTTAACAAAAATTCTTGTGAAAAAGGATGTCTTGACAGCGACATGGCATTAGAAGTTTTTCTTCAAATCTCAAGCCTAGATCTGATTGGTACAAGATTTACCACATAATCGAGCCCATTTAAGTTTTCCCTTCATGAGAGTGAATGATTGCTAGTTTAACATGAAAGTGAATTCAAGAAAAAATATATATTTTATAATATATGGAATGGAATTTAGTTGACACATGAGTAATGAGATGATTACGTAATGTTCATATTTTAGATTGGTGGGCGGTTAAAAGTTGGATTGCATTTGCTAATAACTTTTATTGCCGACATATATAAAAACAAAAGAACCATAGCAGTTCTAAGTTATAAAATTTATAATCTTAAGTACATGATAAAAATATGTGCATATGTTAATATGATCTCTACTATATATTATGAATTAAAATAAATAAATAGTAAATAATAGGAATTTTTAGATAACAAATAGAAACCGTGCCTTATGCTATTTAAAATTAATAGTATTCGTCATAATTAATTTGAGAATTTGCTTTAAGTGAATTAGTAAAGTAAGTCAAATGATTTGAATAAGACAAAATTAGAGGACTTTTAACCAATGAAACAAGTTGGTTGCTTCATATTCCTCGTCATGATTTAACTCTTTTGAGTCCTCTGGAAGGATTTCAACAACAATGCTATACAAAACTAATAATAAAGAAAATAAGAGGGAAGCGAATGAAAACAACAACGAAGAAAATAAGTAGCATCAATGATGCAGAATACAACTTAAGCCTATAGCTTGAGGCAATCACTATGCACAATAAAACTCAAATCAAAGATACAAGGGAAGAACTAAAATGTGAAGAAGTTGGCTATTAAACATATAATTTTCAGTGAACATAATCAATCAAAGTCTAAGCATACTTACAACAATCCTCTTAATGATTATATTGATATCAATTTAGCTTTCATTTCTTCATTCGTAATATTTTTGCAAATAATTAAAAATGAACTTTTTAGAGAGATATTTAATATTGAAATGTAATTATCACAAGATTTTATTTACATTTTACATGGATTTTATTTTTCAATGCTTTTTCTACTTGGATTTAAAGGACAAATACGCTTATTATGTCCGATTTTGTGGGCATAATAAATTGGTCATTTGGAAGAGTGTTTAGAATAAGAATAAATATTTTAGTTTTTTTACTTTAAATTACAATACAAAGCATTTGTGTTTGCATTTTTTATTTTTATTTAAGTTTGACTAATTATGTGATTTATTAAATCAATAATTTAATAATAATGATATTGAGATTTATTAGTCGATTAAATAGGATCTTAATTACTAAGTTATACTTAAGTGAATTTGGCTCTCCTAACTCTAGCGTGGCAATAAGAACTTAGAGCCATAAATTTTTCTCAAAATCAATATATAAACACATGATCACATTGCATCAAATCAAAGCAAAAAGTTCAATCCTACGTACCTCGAACTTTTGTACATTAGAATAAAACATTTGAAAAGTAAAAATGGAGCTAACTAAAAAATTAATCTTTCTTTTCACTTTTATCATTTGATCCTTACGCTATCATGAGGCGAGTATGGAAGCGGCAATTTGAAGAAGCCATGCGACCATGCGATTACTATGATCCCACTGTTGCCACTGACAACTCGAACATAAAGTTCAGTATGTGAATAAGAATACTAATACTAAAAACCCGTACCTGTAGGCATTAGCATGTTTCAAAATATAGATTTTAAACTAGATTATTCTATTTAATTTTAATTTTAAAAGGTGAAAAACGTTAGTAATAAAGTATAATAGATCTTATTAATGTTTTAAAGTTAGAATATATATGGATATGAAATTTATATAAATTTTTTATGGGTTCTGACTTATCAAGCGTATTTGCCGAAGGGCTTGTTGAATCAGAATCGGGGGCAATGTGAGGCAAACCCAATTGACAAATGTTACATTGGTTCTTGAAAGGCGGGCAGAAGATCGGCGAAGCGAGTTCGGGTTTAATAAAGCTATCGGAGGAAAAATGGAAAAATTTATGGGTGGATTCTTGACAATAATATGGAGAACCTAAGGTTGGTACTTTCGCCATCACGATGATCCAAAAAAGAACCTTTATGGATCATCTGCCAGGACATGAACATCGAAGTTACAGCAGGGAATTGGTTGTCCAGGGTAACAAGACCATTGATGGGCGTGGAGCGATGTACATTGCCAATGGGTGGAATTAGGCTACATTTTGTGCAAAATGTCATCATTCATGGGATTAAATATGTCGTAACATTTTCTCGCCAGGTGGTGGTATGATTAGGGATTACGTGGATCATGTGGGAAATAGAGGTCCAAGTGATGGGGAATATTTGTTTCGATTTGGTTAGTCAAATATTTGACGATCATCTTACATTATAAAGCCCAGATGGGCTCATTGATGCCATTCGAGGATCTCTGACCATCGCAATTTCAAACTGCCACCTCTCCGACCATGATAAGGTGACTATAATTTAATTAAATTTTAACTTTACATGGCGTAGCTCGGGTTATCATCAAGCGTAAATTAAACTTTTGATCTATTATAAGCCATGTTGTCTTTATAAAAAAATTTTGCGAGCGAATTACGCTGGGTGCAGCGATCGTTCACCGGAAGATAAAAGATGCAAGTGGTGTGGCATTCAACGGCTTTTGATAAGGGACTGGTGCAAAGAATGCCACATCAGATTTAGTTTCGCTCATGTTGTGAACAATGATTACAATCATGGGAAATGTATGCAATGGTGGTCTCAAAGGCCCTTACATTTCTTAGCGGTAATAGGTTCTTTGCCTGGATAACAAGAATGCAAAGAGGTAATGTATTTTCTAGAGACAAGGTCCTTTATTGATTAGAGTTCATTTAATGTATAAACAATATTTTTCAATAAGCGTTAAAAGACATAAAAGCTTCGTGTCTAAAGAATCCGGGTTATTACCGTAATGAATTAATCTTTATTATTTACTTGCATGCGGTGACAAAGAGAATGAACTGATACGAAGGGAATGGTTGGATATGGAGATCAGAGGGAGATGTATTCTTGAATGGGGCTTACTTCAATGCATCCGGTGACCCGAAAAAGCAAATCAAATACGAACTGAATGATGTGATTAAATAACGCCGAGGCATGAAGTTGAGAGGATCCACAAAATTCTTTGAGCACTTATGCGCAAGCTTGACAATGTTAATTTACTAGATTTTTGCATTGATAGAAAGCGGTGACCTAGCCATTGCCTAAAGGCTAGCTCACTATATGGTTAAAAATGATGGCCAAAATATTAGACGAAAAATTGGGGACCGGAAAATGAGAGGAGGAGCAAAATAAATGAATAGTAATCATCTCGTTTAGTCGATTTTTCATGGATTTAGTTAGTTTCATAACCATATCCAACATTAAAAAGCTTTTTTGTCGAATGCAATCAATCAACATGTTTGATGTGCTTATTCATAATGGTAACCGTGTTTCTTTTATTGGATGTACAAAATTATAAATTTTTCATTATTTAATAGTTAATCATGACCATTGATAATTAATTTGTTTGTTTAATTAATTACTTTGTGAGTGCTACTTCTTTCATTAACTAGTGGGAAAATTTTATAATCTGTGATTAAAATTACAGTATGAATGTCATGATAAACATAAATTTTGTAAATTATATATAAAACCTAGTAAATAGAAAGGAAAAAAACGTAAACTAATATAAAAGTGGTAAATTGATGTTTTAAAATTACAAACAAGACAAACACTTGTAAGAATATTATAAAACTTGTAAATCAACATTAAAGTAAAACAACATTAAACAAAAAATAGTTTATCAATTTGATTTAATTAAAGAAAAGCCACTCTTCAATTGAAAATAAAAAAAATTATTATGAAAACAATTGGAATAAGTTTTATTGAATTAATGAATTTGTCTAACCATAATTTCGGTATTCATTTAACAAATACATAATTTTTTTAATTTTTATCATATTTTTTAATTTTCTATCATAGTATTGTTCACTACATAGGTTAATTAAGCAAAATTATTTTTATGTGGATTAAGCTAAAAAAAAAAAAGTTATTCTTATGTTACTAGACATATATGATATATTAATAAAATTGGATTTGATTTTATGTTTTATACATACTTCATATAATTTTAATTTTTCGTTTTTTACTTGTACTGCATGAATTGCACTTCCTCTTCTTCTTGCCACTTTTGATTCTGCCAGTGTTGTGAACATTTTTCTTCCGACCCTTGGTTTGTGAAATATTTGGATCCAAAAGTAATGGCTGAGATGAACTAATGCTAAAGCAAGGATCATCTTTTTGTTGACAAACAGTGGTTGGTTGGTTTGAAATATCTAATAGTTTTTTCTAGCTCGTTTATACCATCCATGTAAATCAAGTATGCCTCATTTGAATCTTGACACATGTAATTTAGTAGCTTGGTGGCACATGTAAGTCTCAAAGTCTCTAATTCTTCTTCCATTATTTTTCAAAAATCTCTCGAAATAAATCTTTCTAAATTTATTTGCCTATTGTCTCCATCTTGGAAGAATAAAATGATTCTGACTTATCAATGTCTAAGCCAACAAACACTTTCAACGTATATAAAGTATTCAAACGAACTGAATTTTGCAATCACAAGTACCCTCATAGGTTCGGATTTAACTTCACCATAAATTGTTGATTCTCAAACTTTGTTCTCACTAGGTACTTGAGAATTCACATCACATCCATTCTCTTCAACTTTGTATCGATTAATTTGGCTCCATTCATCCTTGAATTTATTAAAAACATTTACGGTATACAATTGGGATGCATGTTTCAAAAAGAAATTCTCCATCGTTGACAATTCGATATTTGTGTTACGATTCAATCTTCATCACTTTCTTTCAATAATCCTTTTCAATGCTTCTTATATTTCTACAACAAACTCTAAGATCTCGTGAGGATGTTACAAAGCCATCAAAGAATGAATTAGCGCCCTTCTTCACATGTAGTATTCATTCCAAAAAAAAAATACTACGATTATAAACGGTGCCAAAAGCCGTATTTCATATAGATGATTTGGCCATTCATTGTCTTGATTTATATTCTATAATCAAACTCTTCCAGTTTAACTAAATTCCTCTGCACTTTGTAAGTAGACATAATACATTTTTCAATCCGATCTTGAATCTTGATTCTTGAAGTACCGTGTGACAACTTCTCGTGAAATGAGCTTCTTAATATGCCAAAGGCATAATCGATGGTGAGTGTTGGAAAAACAATTGCTTTTCATTTGCCAAGTCTTGGTCAAGAATGATAGAAACTAGATGACATCCTCCAGCAACGAAGCCATGTCTCAGCCAAATACTTGAAATGTTACCTCTGTTTCATCTTGTAGAAGTGCACAACCGAATTGTATTAACTGTAAGTGGTGGTTCACTCATGTGAATGGTGCGAATGACATATCGTACTTGTTTGTTTTATAAGTTGTGTCAAATGAAACTACATCCCCAAAACAGTGATATGCCAACCGCGATCGAGCATTTACCAAAAAAAAAAATTGGTTGCTTGCCCTTTTTCATCACATTGGATTGTATAAAAAAATTGAGGGTTATCAACTTGCTTTTTCCTGAAATATATAAGGACTGATTGGGCATCCCCTTTATCCAATTGCCTATGATGCACATTCCTTAAGTGATTATCATCTCTATTAAAAGCCCATTTCTTGAACCTCACCAGAATTGAACGAACTTTTGCAATACGCAAATTTTCTCTATGAAAAGCTTCAGTCAAATTCTTAGCATCTTTAGGCATGTGTTTGTTTGACTTCATCTTTATTCTTCTAGCAGGAGTAACTACTTTATGATTATAAGAGTCCCTGAAAACCGTAATCTTCCACTTGTTTGACCATTTGTCATATATAACCTCAAGCATCGGCTTCCGCTTTT
Organism: Citrus cavaleriei; assembly: GCA_030448925.1. NCBI lineage: Eukaryota > Viridiplantae > Streptophyta > Magnoliopsida > Sapindales > Rutaceae > Citrus > Citrus cavaleriei. The sequence continues at coordinate 12,690 of JAUJEN010000015.1, forward strand.
TACATTTCTTGTTGAACAATTTCTACTTCTTTTTTTTTTGTATTTACCTCACTTGCATCTTTTTCATAGTGTTCTTCCATAAAATTAGCCTTATTAATCTTTGGCACATGCTTCCCTTGATGGGCACAAGTAAATTGTCCACTAGTCACCTCATTGCAGCCTACTCTACTCTTGGAAGAAGATTAATTGTAAATGGCATCATCCATCTCATCATCTGTGTTCTCTTTTGCAGAAACGAAATGTGAAGACGAATATTCGGCTTATTCTTTTCCCGTTTATCCTCTGCGTAATAATTGTTCTCCTCCAGGTTTTGTTAGATCGCGTAGTGAGTAACTCAGATGATTATAAATGTGGCTGTAATTGTGTTAGGAGAAGTGGAAGTGATTATGTGGAGGAAAAATGTGGGATAGAGTACTCCTTTACAACAAATTTTGTCCCATTCCCTCGCCTCATTCTTGTACCAAATTCCCGAATCTGGTCTTTGTGTGTTGTGCAAATTTTAATGTACTGCGCTTTAATCTATTGTATAGATCAATTGACAGTGTCGATCCGCGAGGAGGTGGATTTTATTTGTGTGTAGTATTTATTTTGTTATTGGGTGATTGTATTTGTGGTGGAAATGATTTGGAATATCTTTAAACTTAAATTAAAATGGCGAATAAATTCTAAAATTGGAATTGAAATAGAGAATAAATTGAAGAATTCTATTGAAATGACGCGTCTTGGATATACGGATCAAGTATCAGTGGGCTAAATATTCTTATTAATACTAATTAAATCATGGGGGGAATCCACCCGTGAACCTCAATCAATATGGTCTTTCGAAATAATAATAACCTCAGCTTGTAGGGCGGTATCTGAACAGATTATTATTATTTGTCGACAAAAGTCAAATCATCCACAAAAATTAGAGGGAAAGAAAATAAATTTACCAATAAAGCGTGACACATGTTGAGACTGGCAACCCAAGCTTGAAAGAAAATTAGTACCACCATAATTGAACTAGGGGCAAAATAGAAATTTATTAAAATAGAAAATACAAGATGGAGAAGGAATACAATGGATCCAAAAATAGATTGAGATATCGAATTGGGGGAAGCCCTTTTATAGATATATGAGTAAATCATGGCCATCAGTTAAAAAAATTTGGACGCCTGCGATTAAGCCGTCATCAATCAACAAGCGGTGGCGGTTTGACCAGCGGATGAATAACTGGTTTGACCCGGGTGAATGATGCGGTTTGGTTGAAAATAATCATGTGATGCGTATGCAAATGCAGATTTTTCGAATCGCGATATCTTTGCCATCATCAACGATGCATAAAATTTTAAACAAGATCGTGACACTCATCAATACATCATCGGTCGCCATCGATCCGTCTATGTGAATGTCGTGAACAGCGTAGACAGACCGTACATGTGAATAATGTACATGTGAATAGTGCTATTTTCCTTTTATGCTCCTCCTGGTTTTCAGTCACCCGAGTTAAAAGTGATGTCTTTTGCCGCCCGATCTAGTTTATGACATGAAATGACCATGATGCTCCTAAAATACATAAAATACTTAATTAAAATCAAACACACATAATTAAATTGTAAGAAGCTTAAATACATAAAAGTAAGGGTTGTTAGTAAAACTTAAAATGTAAAATGATGATTTTCTCCTTTATAAATATACATTTTCTAACACTCAACACAACTTTGATAGTCCAAAATAAAGCGAAAATTCAAATCAAAATGATTTTTTTAATAGAAACACTAGGTGTTTATTCAATCGATTAATGATGAATCGAAATAAAAGTATAAGCATTATCTCCGGTCTAAAAGAAACATCACACCACATCAACCATCCATATATTGAGAACTTTGTTATAATACTTTCAAGAATGACATGTCAAACCCAAAATCTCTTGGAAGTAGTGACACTCACAAAGAAATTAAAAGCCAATAAAATAACTCCGATGAATGGTAATTGAGAGAAATAATAAAGAAGTGATATCACATGCTCTCACCAAGATGAAATAAATATCTTGCCGGTTTAGAATAATACTGATCTCAAGTCAAACAAAATCTAGTCAACCCAATTTATTTATCTTTTTGTTTATCTTTTATTTATTTATTTATTTTATTATACTACATCTTTTTAATATATAAACACTTCACTATATAGTTCAAAATCGAAGGACTTTTATTGGACGTAACGTGGCGTAGGGATAGGCTATGACAAAAAGGAAATAAGGAAAACAAAGTGTATGTTTGAAAAATGCAGAGAAATTTTTTTTTTTGGAAGTAAGGTGGATTTTATTATTGTTATTTTATTCTTTTGAAACAACAACTTTTTTTTTGTTGTTGTTGTTTTTACTGCTTTTATTTGGCGTATAACGAAACAAAATAATTATTGTTTTCTCAAACATAAATAGGTGGTGGAACTTATAAGACATCGGGGTAATACAATCGGTTCGAAGATGATAAGTTGACAAAGAAAAGGTTTTTTTTTTTAAAGGCTCAAAGAATGTATGGATATTTAATAAAAATGATGGTTAGAAAAGAAACGGATCAAAGATGACATTTCCAAATGCTTTTTATGGCTAAATAATTATTCATATCTACTTAGTTAGATGGGCTCGATGTAGCAACACATTTTTCTTTTTTTTTTTTTTTATTTTACAATTTTTTTAAGGGTTAACTCAAAGAAATCTAGAGTCATATAAAATAATAAAAACTAAAACAGATAAAGAATGAAAAAGGGTTCTTTAAAAGAAAAAATGATAACAAAAACTCACTTTATTTATAGCGTATTCGTTCAAGGTACCTATATTTGTCTCAGTGATCAACACAAGTAACAAACATAATGTAACATCACTTGGGCCAAAGATAATACAAATCTAAAATTTGAAATGAATCGTCATCCAAATGCGATGTTAAAACAAATCCATAAATATATATATATATATTTTAAACAACATTCTACCCCCAACCTATTCCCTAAACGTGAAAAGGAAAATATGCAGAAATGTGAAAATGATGTGAAAAATTAATTAGAAAAAGAATTTTTTTTTTAAGCTAGAAGATGCGTTTATAGGCACTACACCCATATTCATCCATCTTCGACTCAAAATTTGAAAAAATATATTTATAAAGGAAAAGAGGAAAAAAAAATGGTTTTTTTTTAAACGATGAATCGCTTTAGAGTAACTACACTCTAGTATTCAGCCATCTTGAACATAAAGCATTAACAGCAGTTAGTTTACAATAAAAATCGGTAAAAACTTAACCAAGATTCCACAATTCGACTATTCTCTCCTCCAACGAATCGAAACATTGTCCTCAATGTTTTAAAAGGAAAAAGAGTTTAGAAGACATCACACGGTGTGAAAGAAAATATTCTGATGAGAAGTTAAATCTAATTTGTACTTCTTACTCATTCGTTACCATCATTATTTGGTCGCTCAACACAAAGGTCCAGTGCAGCTCCGGGTTTATAAACGCCATATCAAATTTCATTAATGAGCACAAATAAAGTTTTTTTCATTAGAAGGAATGAAATAGTTTTTATTGCATGGTTAAAATGCGATAAAGCCATCAAAAAAATTATTGACATTTAACAATGATGGGTTTTGGTGGATGTGCGATGGGCCTAAGATGCTTAGTGTGATAAGTGCCTCTGTGTTGCAAGATCTCCGGAAGGAAAATAAAAGCATCGGCGTGATTAAGCATTTCAATTATTCTTTTGCATACAGGTAACTCTTTCTCCATTGATGAGTCAGACGAATCGCTGATGGTTTTTAGGACTCTTGTGATGATTCCTAACACTGACTTCCTACGATAAAAGCGCTTACGAGACCATTTTTGATAACCCTACCTCCTCCATACATCAAGTGTAATTTTCTGGCTGTATGCTCACCAGATCTGGCGCCAATCGAACTCTTTATGTTTGCCATGGTAAATCCAGAAAGCACAAATGTTCTTGAATTGTCTATTGGAGTTACTGTTGCGATACTTCTAAAAACAATTTGTAGGCTAAAAAATTAAATCACATTTAAGAATCTTTGCACAAATGGATCACGGTGAATGAAATGTCATGTCGAATAACGCGTAAAGCACGCATGAAGCTCGCGAATCAAAAGGAAATAAAAGAAAAAAGCAATAATAAAATTATTAAGACAATAATGCAAACGATAAAACAACGGTAAATAAAACAAGAGTAAAGTAAAGGATATTTATGGTAATATGGCTCGCATCTTCCTCGGTTTACGTCGAAGCGGCTTGAACGCCTCTATGGGTAGGATGGGCTTCCGCTTTTCTTATAACCGCAAATAAGGTCGCTTATAGATTCCGAAGATATATCGTATGCTCTTTCGAATAATACAAACGAGAATCGCATTACATATCCGAAGAGACAAAAGAATGTCATCCAATGACTTCTTATTCAATAATGAATCAATCTTATCTTCCCTCGTATCGAGACAATTCTAAAACATGGGTTTTACCACATCTCATTCTGACGCATTTATAATGAAATTCATTGCTCGTCATTTTGCGTATAATTTCCTACTACAACCGCATGTATAATAAATTTTGGAGGTAATCTTCGCTTGCTTGATCGTACTTTCGCCTCGATTAACCAACGGATGTCGTGTATGTTATTCTTCGTGAATCGCGTGCGTTCGGACCAGAAACTTTATAGATTAGGAGAGCATTACTTTGAAAGTGAAGTCGTAAGCTAGAATCTCGTTTCTATTCATACTATTCGAATGTCGTTATTATGGAAATGGCAAGTAACCGATTGATCCTGAGCATCATCCGCCACTTCAGGGTAACAAACTAAAAGCACAAACAAACAGAAAACAAATTAAAACACAAAGAAAATTAAAATCGTCCTCTTATCGAATTTACCTCAAGCTCCCATTGGATGTCGTAAACACTTCTCAATGTCTGAGTTGGCTTTCTAAACCCTCAACATGGCTACTCCGGGTCAGTAGAAATCCAAATGATGTGTTTACAAAATTGAATCTACTTTTGAGATGAGTTTGACACGTTGAAGTGGTTTAAGAATGTTGAGGATGCAAGTAGGTACTCGTGATTAAAAATGATAAGAAAACTTAATAGCTTAAACAAACACACTTATGCAAAAATAATTTCAATTAGCAAAGAATAATAAAAGAAAGAAAAGAAAAATCAAATCAACGAAAAGAAGAATAAAATCAATTGAAACGGTGGGTCACCAATTTATTTGATTATGCCATTGTATTTGGTATTACTATGGCTTTAATCTTTGACATTAACTTTAAACGCGACACCGTTCTTTGGGTCCTTAATTTGATTGCCCATATGGAAAAAATGAACAATAAATGGACTGAGACCATCGAGAGCGTATCTTACAGGAATAAAAAGGTAGAATTGAATAAAACACTTCGACCCAGTGAACGATTTTCTCGTAATTTTTATGTTTTAAGACTTCGTCATCCGCTTGTAAATCTTGGCATTTTCGTTATGCATCATTGCGAATTTCTTAAGTTCTGCCAGAATCTTCTTCGAAACGCTTGTGTCAAAGTTGAATTTCTTGACGAATATGCACGATGCTCCGAGTTCCAAGGCAAGCTTTTCCATACACTAGCCTATAGGGGTGACATCCCATCGGGTCTTAAAGCCGTTCTATATGCCCGTAATGCATCGTATCAAGTCTTAATGACCAATCTTTTTCCGGCCTCACCGTCTTTTCTAATACGTGCTTTATTTCGATTGGAGATCTCGAACTTGCCACCGGATGATCTGAGTCGCCACTTTTACGTGCGAATACTTTGTCAAGAGCTTTGAATGTTTTATTACAAAAATGGGCACCATCATCAATATTGCCTCGAGGGAATCAAAGCGTGAAACAATGTTGCTTTCAAAATCCTATCACCACGCATACAGATCATTGTTCTATGGAATTGCTTCCCTACCATTTCGACACGTATCAATATATACGATTGATGGTAAGAAGGGAAAAGGTCGTAAAGTCGATAAAAATCTCAACCACTAAAATTGGATTTAGTGGCATCATGTTCCTTCGTGTAATGCTCCCTCATTCGTTTGACACCTATCACATGAAGAAGCGAAAAGTCGTCTCGAAATATACAATAAAACCACATTGTAAACTTTCAGAAACTTTCTGCTTTGAAAGAAAATGGCCTCCACATTATGGCGTAATGAAAGGATATTTTGCAATTTCACTTTCTAGGACACATCCTTTAACAATTTGATCTCGCACTTGAATACTGGGTCATCCCAAAGAAATTCTTTATTTCAAGAAAGAATTTAGCATTGTCTTTACGCTGTCCATATGCAGAAGTTTACAAGATAATTAACTATATCAAAGATACAGTGTACTTCCACATTCATTAATTGTTCATCCTGAAATGACTCATTCAATGGTAATGGTTCCATAATCAGTATCAAACGAGAGAGATGGTCACAACATTCTCTGTGCCTTTCTTATCTTCAATTCCAAGTCAAATTCTGCAAAAGTAACACAAATCTAATTAGTCTTTGCATCTTTCTTTGTGAAGATATTTAGAAGCATCTCATGCGAATATAATTATTTTACAACCAACGAGATAAGATCGAAATTTCTCTAATGCAAACACTATCGCTAAGATTTCTTTTCAAAGTTGAATAGTTCAACTGCATCATTCAATGTCATACTAGCGATAGTAAATAACATGGGAATTCGATCAACTCTTTATCCTAAAGCGCTCATCTGCATGATAATCGATGCATCACACATGAGCTCAAATGATAAGCTCCAATTTGAGGGCTGAATGATGGGTGATGATGTCAACAATTGCTTTAATTTTTCAAAAGCCACAAGACATGAATCATTAAAGATAAAAGGTACATCCTTAGCAAGGAGATTGCATAAGGGTCTAGAAACTTTGCTAAAATCTTTAACAAACGCCTATAAAACCAAGGCATGCCCAAGGAAAGATCTTACTTCTCCCATCGTTTTTAAAGGGTGGAGGAAGATTAGAAATGAGATCCACATTGGCTTTGTCAACCTCAATACCTTTGCTCGAAATGATGTGACCGAGAACAATACATTGTTTTACCATAAAATGGCACTTCTCCCAATTTAAGACTAAGTTCTTCTCGATACATCTCTGCAGAACTAGTGTTAAATGATGTAAACATTGATCAAACGAGTCACCAAAGACAGAAAAATCATCCATAAAGACTTCAAGGAATCGTTCAACCATATCAGAAAAAATGCTCAACATGCATCGTTGAAATGTAGCAGGTGCATTACATAATCCAAATGGCATTCTCTTGATCTTTTGGTGCTATGAGAATCTGATTATATCCTGAGTAGCCATCTAGAAAGCAATAAAATTCATGGCCTGCTAATCTATCAAGCATTTGATCAATAAATGGTAAAAGAAAATGGTCTTTACGTGTGACAAAATTCAACTTTCTATAATCAATGCATACATGCCATCAGAATTCTTCTTAGGTATCAATTCATTATCGCATTCGTAACACTCGACTTTTCGGGACAATTTGCAGGACTCAACCCATGAACTATCGAAATCGGGTAAACGATATACGTCCTAATAGCCAAGGACTTGATTAACAACTTTTCATGTTAGATTTAACCGACGTTGCATTTCCCTAAGGTTTAGTATTTTCATCATGTGAATGTAATGCATGCGCTTCGGGTTTATACCTTTTGATGTCTATAGTCCATCCTAATGCTCATTTATGCTCTTTTAAAACATCCAACTTACCTTTTGTTCGTCGTTAAGGGATGATGAGATGATTACCTTAGAGTGCTTTCGCTCCCAACGCATATTTCAATTTGTTGGGTAATGGTTTCGAGCTTTCTTGGTGATTACGATGATGGGATGAGTTTTTTTCTTTGATGGTGCTAATTATCAACTCTTGACTTCCATTTATTAGTGTCCATAGATGGTCTTTGAGTCAAGTAGAAGCGTTGACTTCATTAATTGATCAATATCAAAATCAAACCAAAGTGAGTTAAGCATGTCTCAAAGGATCGTCATACTGAAAGAAAAGTATTATCAACTATTGTTTCTATTAAATCCACATCAACAAGTCCATCATCTGCATTGTGAGGTTGTTTGGCAATGTTGAAAATGTTTAGCTCCATAGTCATGTTGCCGAAGGACAACTGCATATTTCCAGTCCTACATTGAATAAGAGCATCTGCGATTGCCAGAAAATTACCTAGAATAATAGGGATGTGCTTGAATCACATATTGGTTGAGTGTCGAATTACGATAAAATCAACAAAATAAAACTTGTCTACCTGGATAAGCCGCCTCTATAATACCACGAGGTATTTTCGGACCGATCTGCAATTAACACCGGAGTGGGTGTAATTCTCCACCAAGTTTCATAAATACTGAGGCAACAAATTTACACCAAATTCCAACAAAGATTTGGTGGTTCCCACATACTACATGAGATAGTGGGAACACAGGTGCTTGCATTTTAAAGAATTTTATGTTGGAGTATAGAACTAACGTTCGTTAAAAATGCCTTCTTTTGAACATGCATATTTCTCTTTTTAAGACAAAGGTCTTTAAGAAACTTAGCAGATGGAACTTGTTTAATAGATCAGAAAAGGGATGTTAACACTTACATGTTTAAAGATTTCAAGAATCTCACTGTGGATTTTCCACTTTTTCCTTTAACCTTTGAAATGGAGCTTTAATATATTCTCGCAATGGGTTGGTTCTTCTCTCTCCCGTTAGTGAGTCCTCGAGCGTTCTGAATTTGATTTTCTTTTCACCCAGATTCCATTTTGTTGTCGATTTTAACTTTCCTTTTCGCAAGTATTCTTGCTTTGACCTCTTCAATGCTGGGTGAACTAGTACTTGCTTGCACGACCCATAGGATTAGTTGACTTGGAAATTTTCCTTTCTCATTGCCATTAAGCTGGAAGAAACAAGTTGTCCACCATCTTCTCGAGGCTTGAAAACTAATTGGGCAGTTGAAGCCGCTCTCAACTCGTTTCGTAGTCCATCAACGATGCGGTTTTGCTGTCAATCGTGGAGTGAGTAACATTCTCGAGATTCTAGAATGAATCCTCCTGATGCAGGATGAGAGTAGTTCTTACGATTGTATGTAAATGAAATTTGAGAGGCTTCGAGGATTTTTGAGAATTTGTTGCATTGGTGGAGCTGGGCTATTTGGTCCGTTCTATTGGAATCCTTGAGACCATGAAAAATTGGGTCTCTCCATTCGTGGGTTATATGTGTTGGAGTATGGTTGTAATTCGATGGTTTTACTCATTACATGGTATTGGCATCAGAGTATGGTCGTAGATTATGTGGCTCTTGTTGATTTAGCGATCTTGATGCTATTTGTCGAGACCTTCAATTATCGCTTTGACTTCTTTAATTTCTGAACTTGACTTTTGAACCTCATTTACTCCTTTAATTCTTCTAAAATTCTGGTGATCGGTTGGAATTATCCGACATCATTGGAAGAATTCCCAAATTCGATGCTTTTTTGACATTAGCTCTCCTCCACTTGTTGCCATCACCATTCTTGCACATTGACAATAATCCCTCTATTGGCATTGGTGCTTTCTACCCATGATGTGGACACTTCAAGAGTAGCCATTGAATCGCTCCCATGTTTTGAAAATCTTCTCTGGGTAAACTCCGAGATTTCCCTGCGAATAGCATTGGTTTTATGCACTGGAAAATATTTATTCAAAAATTTCTTTACCATTTGTTCCCATGATTTAATGCTATTAGCAGACAAAGTATTTAAACATGAACGAGCTCTATCCTTTAAAGAAAATGGGAATAATCTGAGTTTAACATCATCGTCTGAAAAATTTTCATATTTAAAAGTTTGACAAATGGCATGAAAATCATTGGATGATTATATTAATCCTCGTTTTGTAAAATGTGGAACCGATTTAGGTTTTAATTGAAACTCCTAGCAATTTACGTTTGAATATCTTATACATGATGTGCTCAAATTAGCTAAGGGACTAAAATAGTCTTTAAATGACCTCTCCTGTGGTGCTTGTAAATCCATTTTATTTTTAACGTGTTTGTGTCTGCGAAGTGTTTTTTCTAATTCAAGATCTATGGTTCGAATTGAAATAATGATACGACTACAAAAACAAATAAAATAAAAATAAAGATGGGAACAAAACAAAAAAATAAAGAAGATGGAGAAATTATGATACTAACCTTATTGCGCTATTATAACCTTATAAAAACACACTAGAAAAAAAAATTCGTGAAATAAATTAACTAAAAATTAAATTAATACGATAAACAAAAATTACAAAGAAAAAAAACTTAAAAATTAAATTGCAGAATTGTAAAGAATAGAGAAAGAAAAGAAATTATTACCTCTAATTGCAGATTCACTTTTTTTTTTCTTTTTTTTTAATAAAAAAATACAAGAAAACAAATAAAAGAAATTATTCACAAAAATTAATTCTAAGAATTACTTACCTCCAAGCCAAAAACTTGTTAAAATTTTAATGTACTCATGAGCGAATCTATTGTAGTATAGATCGATGGTGGCCGATCCTGATAGATTTTAATTGTGTGAATTAATTTTGTAAATAAATGATTAGTTTGTGGTGGAAATGATTTGAATATGCTAAAACTTAAATTAAAATAGCGAATAAATTCTAAAATTGGAATTGAAATAAGAATAAATTGAAATTCTATTGAAATGACGTACTTGGGTATCCTGATCCGTATCAACATGCACTAAATATTCCTTATTAATACTAATTAAATGTGAGGAATCCATCTAATCAATCATATAGAGATAAATAATAATAACCTTGTACTAGAGGCAAATTATCTGAGACAAGATTATTATTATGTCGATTAAAAGTCAAATCATCCACAAAAATTAGAGGAAAAAAATAAATTTACCAAATAAAGCCCACATATACGTTGAGACTTTCACCTTCAACCCAAGTGAAAGAAAATTAGCCACTCATAATCTAGGGGCAAAATGAAAATTTATTAAAATACGTAGAAAATACAAGATGGAGAAGGAATTACGAAAAATGGATCCCAAAATGGATTGAGAGATATCAAATTAGAAGCCCCTTTTATAGATATATGAGTAAATCATTGATTAAAAAGCAGTTTGACGGGATTGCGCCGTCATCAATCAATAGCAGCGGTTTGACCACGGATGAACGATGTTTGACAATTGAGCAGTTTGGTTGAAAATAATCTGTGATGCATGTACGCCGAGATTTTTCGTCCATGATATCTTTGCCACGTCACCATCAACGACATAAAATTTTAGCCCAACAGATCGTGACACCTCATCGCCACATCATCGGTCAATGCCACGTCATCGATCCGTCTATGTGAATGTCATGAACGAGATGACTGCAGTATAATAGTGCCATTTTTCCTTTATGCTCCTCTAAGGTTTTCACAGTTCAAAAAGTGATGTCCGTTTTGCCGTATGATCTCTCGTTTATTGTGAAATGACCATGATGCTCCTAAAATACATAAAATACTTAATTAAAATCAAACACACATAATTAAATTGCAAGAAGCTTAAATACATAAAAGTAAGGGTTGTTAGTAAAACTTAAAATGTAAAATGATGATTTTCTCCTTTATAAATATACATTTTCTAATACTCAACACTGTGAGGAATGATTTTCTCACGTATCCCGACTTGCCAAATGAGTCATGCAGGATTGATGGTTCCTGTCCTGCCACGATACTTCTTATTGGGAATAATCAATCTTTCGGACAAAGTATGTATGCCTCTCCCTCTTCTTTCTCTATTTTGTAATTGTTATTTTTTTATAATATGATCAATTCATCTAATGATATGATGGCTCTTTGACTAAATCTCCGTGCATTTTGATAGCCTTGAACAAGGATATGTTTAAGGACACTTTCAGAGAAAATCCCTCTGATGTTATGGCCAGTTTGGTAAATGTCTTAAGTTGTTTCCTATCATTTGGCTTGTCACTCATTTTGATTATTATTCATGTTTTCACTTGCATCTTTGGTAAAGACACCGTATGCACTCACTGCATTTCTTTGTTTTTCTTGAAAATTGTTTCAGCATTGAAGCTAATATGGTCTTTCAAAATGTTTGAGGTTAGATTCAAAGACGAAATAACTAATATGTTGAACTTGCTTTTGTATCGGATTCTCCAATTTATACCATTCAAAGTCTGCGACTTTCCTTTATTGTTCGGCATCCATTAATATTTCACTAGGTATACGCTCTTCAAATATCGTATGATTTCCTTTAATGTGAGGTCTCAAAAGTCATCTTTTTCAACACAAGGTTCATTATGTGTTCTTTGACTAAACTGCTATCAGTTGAATCACATTTCTGCATTCTCCTTGAAATTTTCTTGATATTTAGTTGAACTTTAGGAAAGCCTCAAATCATAATTCATTATAGATTATAAATGTGCCTTGTTTATCATGTGAGAGCTCCATAACTTAGAATGTCAAGGTAGGATGATGTACCATGATAACCGTGGTGTGATTACTAAGACATTGTTAAGCTAATGAATACTGTCTCTTATTCTCTAACTACCGAAATCGTTACTAAATTCTTCTACTTATTTGATCTTTTTTTTGTCCTTGGTTCTAGTCATAAGATGTCTTCAAGGTTTAAATTTGTGGCGCAAAAGTTCCTCTGAGATAAATGATGAGCTGTATAGAGGTTTCAGAAAAGGGAACTAAAAAAGAGAGAGTAATGAGATACTTGCAGGTTAGTGTACTTAAGATTTCTTGTTAATTTAAGAGTCTAAGAGAAGCAATATTATAATACTTGATTTGATTTTTCTCCAGCCTATGATTTCTTAAACTCTGACCTGGACAAATTTAATGTGAGCATCTGGTGCAATTAAACCTATAAGAGTGACACAGGGAATGTCCCGATTGGACTGCTGCGTGTTCCACGCTCCATAAATCTGGTGCTTTACAAACTTGTTCACTTATTGAGTTTGATTAGGAACTCAGGGAAACTTCTGTGCCAGATACCTGTACATCTGTGTCTTCACTGTGGTCTTTTATTTGTCTGAAACTTCTAGCCCTGTTTCAGGGTTCCAATTAGTTAGTATTTATCAATTCCTTTGCATATTATAACAAAATAGGTGGACACTGACGTTTGAAATTCATTCATTCCAGGCATCCAATGCCTACCTTCGGTCTTTGCTAGGCCCTGGCACACAGATCCTGTTCGACTTTGTCAACGTAATCTTCATAGTAGTTTCTAGCTTGCTCTAATGTTTCAAAAAGCATCCCCACATATGGTGCCTTTAATTGTTCAAGATTTTTTTCAACCTTTTCGCCATTGTTCCCCTGTAATGTGTCAAACAATTGAAAGAAAAAAAATAATGTATAAAAAGATAAAAATATTGAAAAAATTATGAATTAGAAAAGTTAGGTAAAATTAATTGTAAAAAATAAATAAAAAAATTATAAAAGTATGACACATACCAAATATTCATTATTTTCAGGCATCTTCACAAAGAGTTGTGGAGTTAAAAGTTGGAGAGAGTAAATAATTTTTGCTAGAGAGAATTAAGAATTTTTATGACTGAGGAAGAAAGAAAAAGCAAACGAAAAGTCATAGGTTAAAAAGAACAAGAGAAGAGAAGAGAGAGAGAGAGAGAGCACGTCACGTGAATGAAAGGAAAAATAAAAGAGTGAGAAAAATTTTAGGTGGGGACCACATGGAGAGAGAGAATATTAAAAGATCTTGAAGATTTAATTTCAATTAATCCCATCCACTGATTCAATTCAAATTTAATGGATATTAATTAGTGTAAAATTAATAGTATTTTTAGGGGGCTGCTGATCCATCCCTTATATATATATATAGTAATGGTATAGTTGCAAACTGTTGTACAAACTTATTTTGTACAAACTGACGTGACATTAATTTATTGGTCGAATGAAAATATAAAATAATAAAAACAAATCATGTGGGCCAAGTGATATTTAATTCAACCAATCTTATCATGCCACATCAGTTTGTACAAAATAAGTTTGTACAAGAGTTTGTGGCTATATCATTACTCATATATATACAGACTTTCTTAGCCTTATAGCTCCCTTCACTTTCCATCCCGAAGGATTTGGCTATATTGTTATTTCCTTAGTGATAAAGTTGTAATGATGTCTTCCGTTAACGGAGATTCTTTTAGTTTCTATAAAGGGGAAACTTGGCTTCCAGCATCTGTGCTACAAGACCAGACTAAGGCTAAGAAAATCTATTCCTAGTAACAGGTCTTCTCCTTTGGTTATAAGTAAAGAAACTATGTTGTTTAGCCAAATCCCAAAGGATTTGGCTATATTGTTATTTCCTTAGTGATAAAGTTGTAATGATGTCTTCCGTTAACGGAGATTCTTTTAGTGTCTATAAAGGGGAAACTTGGCTTCCAGCATCTGTGCTACAGGACCATGCTAAGGCTCAGAAAATCTATTCCTAGTAACAGGTCTTCTCCTTTGGTTATAAGTAAAGAAACTTTGTCGTTTACCAAAAGGTAAAACTTCAACTGGTTTAGTATACTTATGACTGTAGAATTGATCACCACTTGCTGCTGCGAAAATGACTTGTATGGAAACATGGTAATATCGTGGGAGACACCTTCCATGGATAATTGAAGAAACTGCTTTAGTGTCGATGAGTGCATTAAGAGTAATCTATTTGTTATCTGCAATTTGGAGGATTACTTTCACATATGGTCTAAATGCTAGTCTAAACTGCATAGTAAGATTAATAAGTTGGTCTTTTGTGAGCATAAATATTGAGTCATCTACAAAGGAGTCGCCTGATATTGTAAATGGATCACATTGTGATTGTTGCCAGTTAATTGTCAGTAATGAGTTTCCTATTTGTTAAACCATGTGTAATATTCATCATAAAATTCTGGTTCTTCAATCATTTGCAAGAGTTTGGTAGGAGTTTTCTTTTTTGACTTGCATTGTTTTTGCAAAGTGTCCTTTTTTGCCACAAATGAAGCATTATCCTGACTTCTTTAAAAATTTTCGCCTTTTGATAAATTTATGCTTGGAGCCTTTATACGACCGTCACCTTTTCTCCTTTTTATAAGAATTTCTTTGGCAAGAACATAATGTGCTTGAGTCATGGCATCCAAAATTCTAAGGTTTTTCATTACAATGTTTGGATAGAGACATTTTTTCTATTTGTTTCATATGTTTTTTCAGTTCTTGGTTTCTGTAGTGGTTTTGAATTAATTCTCTAGTCATCTAATACAATTGTGCTTAGCTGAAGTTGAACAATTTTGTAATTCCTTCAATTTTGAACTTGGCTTCCAACATATCTGCTACAGGACCAGGCATGTTGAAAATGAATGTTCTCTTGATGGTGTCTGTTTGCTTGTTGAATATATAATAAAATCATTCTTTATATGTCATAGTATGGTGAAATGCAAGGGCTGATTCATCTGATTGCATGGTTAATCCATTTAACTAGATTAAGACTTTGATGGTTTCTTGGGAGTGTGGGTTTATGAAGGTAATAAAATTTAGTTTTACTTGGATGACCACATGTCCCCCGACAAGGCCTACTTCCACAAATTAAGGTTTTTCGAGAGTTGCCACTTGTGTCAAAATCAAGCATGTGGCATTTTTCCCACCAAGAAACAAATGTTAAAGCTTAATTTTGATAGCACCAAGATGTAGTCCTTTATAACCTTCATTCTTGTACCTCTTGATATCTTATGGAGAGAGGATATGAAGATAAGTTTTTTTAGAACTGAAGGAGATAGATTATACAAGAACTTCAGAGGATTTGTATACATATTTAAGTTTAGACTGTTTGAATGGGACAATAAATTTAATGGAGGAGATGAGTGTATTTACATCACAGAATTTGTAGGGATTTAAAGGATCTAATATGAAAGTTTGGATGGCTTTTATGTTGTTTTCATCTTGGGTTTCAAAGTGGAAGTTTATTATGGAGGAGTGAGTATTTAAGGAAGAAGAGGGAACTTCCACAGGAGAAGTATGCATCTCAGACTGAGTTATATAGACCATCCTAATTTCGAGTCTTAATATCCAGAAGGATCCACAATAGAATTTTAATTTTACTGACAATAAGCCCTCAACACACAACCTTCCTAGGCTCAATAACTGGGTGCCATACCAACTCAAGAAAGATTCTTTCTTGTGTTTCTCTTGACCAAATAACACGTTTTGAGAACACACTTATTTAGTTTTCTATAATATTTTTGATGTGGAAGATCTGATATAACGACAACCATAGAGTATACTTTATTATAAAAGACTTATGAAAGACTTCTTTTGGGAGTAATGGTTTTGATACCAAAATATGAAATAATTGGAATAAGACAAATAGATTTATTACAAAGAGAGAATACAAGAGTTGGTTATTGGGATTGATGATCCATGCACTATTAGAGGGTCCCCTTTTCATAGGCACTAAGGGAATCTCTTTTTACAGAAGGCGTCATTACAACTTTATTACTAAGGAATATTATTTTACAACTCACTACTACTTTATGTTATATCATCCTTATCCTTAAGGAATCTTACTTTATAACTCACTAGATAATACATGTGACTTTACACACATATCACTTATTTATTAGGTAAAAGGAACATGATTTGTCTAAGTCATAACATCTAAACTTATGAGATTTTTCTTCTTGAGTTGGTGTAGCGCTAGTTATTGAGCCAAGGAAGGCCGTGTGCTGAGGGCAACAACAGTACAAAGGAACATGCTGAACACAAAATTCTCGCCAAACTCTTGCAGATGATTGAAGATCCATAATTTCATAGTGAATATTACACAGGAGCTTGTGATCCTTGTGGTACCTCAGTTAAAAAGAATCTATTTCATTCAATGTTTGATTCAAAGAACTGAGCTTAGCCGCCCCGCTCATGAAACGGCTTTGCTGCAATGGATGGCTTGAAAATGGTCTCCTTCCTCATGTATAGTTTGTTTGAATCTTTTTGTGGTATTCCTATATGATGGTGTTGCCATGCAACCTTTCAGATTAGACCCTTAAATCTCTACAAATTCTATGGTGTAAATATACTCATCTCCTCCATATATATATACAAGAAATATAAATATAAACACAACTTTTTACAATAATTTTGATTAATGAGATTTAACAAAAATGGATGGTGAAGATTAGATGACATGACTCTATTAATTTCATTAATATTTTTTTCTCTCTTTCCTCATTAATACTCTATTCTCTCTCCTCCGTCCATGAAATTTCTCCTCTCTC
Source organism: Citrus cavaleriei (assembly GCA_030448925.1). Classification (NCBI taxonomy): domain Eukaryota; kingdom Viridiplantae; phylum Streptophyta; class Magnoliopsida; order Sapindales; family Rutaceae; genus Citrus; species Citrus cavaleriei. The sequence continues at coordinate 29,958 of JAUJEN010000015.1, forward strand.
TATTCTCCCTATTATTAAATCAAAATCTACTCACACTTTTTCTGTATGACAATATAGATGATATCATGACATCTAAAATAATTAAAGATTTTAATTCAAAATCTTAAAATCATATTGAGTTCGTCAGTTTTGCCTTCTTAGAAAGCCAATACTTATTTTCTGAGGTCATGAAAATTAAAAATTATAAAAAAAATTTAGTAAGGGATTCTTGCCCTTTATTTAAGTACAAGAAAATTATTATACTCATATAATGTAATCATAATAGAGTTTCGATTCCACACATCATTAAACCTAATGTTGTGTGGAACCAACTTAATTTTTAAACATAAAATTCGAGCCATTAATCTCGTTCAGTTCAATGGTAGATGAATTGACATCGTTAAAAACTTCTTTAATTTTCAGTATCTATCATTAAATTGTATAATATCAATTGGTAAAAAATTGAATTGAAATATCTCTTCTCATGTGTGTATGTATGTATATACACACAAAAATACATATGTGTATGTATGTATTTTCTGAATATGAACATTGATATTTTTAATTTAAAGTGAAGTTTTTATATTTTTAAAATGCAAATATGTTATTCTGTTGATGATCTGCATAGGATCACGGGAAAACGAAAAAAACAGGGAAAAAAAAATGAGAGGACAAAATGATCTGCAAAGTGCAAACACAGTGATTCTCAGTAACTGTTAGCAAAAACAAGAGGAAAAAATGTCATCGCCACTTTTTCTTTCTTCTGCATTTTCAACGGCCAACGGTCACCTCCCTCTCCTTTCCCCTCGTCCCGCCACGTGTCCTTCTCCTGGTTTCGCCTCTAAACCAACACTTGCTCCTACTGCGACCTTCTTCTACAGAGAAAGTGTCCACCCTCGCTTTCGCTGCTGCTGCTGCTCCTCCTCCTCCTCATCTTCCTCCTCTATGCCTCTTGAACTATCCACGTCAGCTTCTGATCAGGTCTCCGTCTTCACTTTCTATTTTTTTAAATTTTATTTATGAATTGTGGATTTTTTTTTTGTAATACTTGTTTTACTTTTTAATTCTGTTAAAAAAGGAGTAATACTTGTTTTACATTTTAATTCTGTTAAAAAAGGATGATGATTTGGGGGATAGCTTGTTATACTCGAGGGCGTACTGGGTTAGTGAATCCATAATCGCCTGGAATGTTGATGTCCCGGATGGCTCCTGCTACTTGTATGCTAGTAGAACTGCTGCCTTATCGATTTCGTATGATGGGATTCAAGGTTTTTACTCTATTGACTATAACTGCGGCGTTGGAGTAAAAAAATTCTGTTTAATCAAATTGAATGAATGTAACTAAATGTTGGCGTGATTTACATTTATACAGGTGCGGACGTTGAGATTGAGCTTCAAGAAGACAGAGGCGGTCTTCCAGCAAATGTAATGTGTATCAAAATTATTAGACTTTTGGGTTTGCTATGATTTGACTATACAAAAACTCTAATTTCGGGTTTCTATGCGTTTTGAAGGGCTACTGATGTTGGGAAATTTTCTCAAACTTAATTATGTTCTAGGTGATTGAAAAGTTTCCCCATATTCGAGATTACAAAGCTTTTAAGGTGCCTGCTAGTTCAGATGCCAAATTGCTCCTCAAATGCCAATTAGCAGTTGCTACTTACAATTGTACGCATTTTGCTGTGTTTGTCTCTTTTTGTGATACTCATGATTGGTGCACTATTTAATTGAAGGAAAAGAGGGCATCATTGGTGTATTCTAAGCATAACTGATTGACAAATCACTGTATATGTTGGCATGACCGAATATTTATTTTCTTTGGGAACTTGTTAATGAGAATGGGACAAGTTTTAATTGTATGAGTTAATCTTTTACTGCATAGACCTAGGATGGCGTTTCACTGCAGAAGGCAGAAACCATAGAAATACTTTTCTTCCCTGGCCTGTTTCGGTTTTTTGAGACTTAATGTTATCAACATTCATTTTCCAGCTTACATGTTGACAACATTGTCTTCATCGTGTAATATTGTCTATTTTACCATTTGTTCACTGTTTATATGTAATTACATGAGCGTTGAAGTTCCTTATCTCTGATGTTATGATCATTGTTATACTTCTGCAATCTTCAATACAGTCTCCTGTTGATATTTTTGCAGCCCACTCTCTCTTATTTATTTATGTATTTAATTTTTTGGTTGCAGCTGATAGGAAATGTAGCGATGCTACTGGGTTACAGTTACCTGGTATCCTGGATGAATTATTCTCATATGATGGTCCTCTTGGGGCACTTTATGCAGAAGAAACTGTGTCACTTTACCTTTGGGCTCCAACTGCTCAAGTAAATTATATTTCAGAACTAATGTTTACTATATAGTTTGTGGATGCTGAAGACATTTTCATTTCCACACGTGATTTTTTTAATTTTCTTATTTGTCTATTAAAATAGTCAGTATCTGCTTGCATCTATCGAGATCCATTAGGTGGAAATCCCCTAGAAGTTGTTCAGCTCAAGGAGAATGATGGTGTTTGGAGTATTAAAGGCCCAAAAAGCTGGGAAGGTTGTTACTATGTGTATGAAGTATCTGTCTACCATCCAAGTACATTGCAAATTGAGAAATGCTATGCAAATGATCCATATGCTAGAGGGTATGCTGGCTGTCTCAGTTAGCGAACAATTCTCTGAAACTAGCTAAGGTTTTTTATATTCTAAAGTTAAAAATCTTGTATCTTTCACTAGCTAATTTCATTGTATTTGATGGCTATGCATCATGCATGTGCATTTCCCATGATGTTCACACTGTTTCCTTGCTGGAGCAGGCTTTCATCAGATGGTCGGCGAACACTGTTGGTCAATCTTGATTCTGATACTTTAAAACCAGAAGGATGGGATAAATTGGTGTATGAGAAACCTGATATACTTTCTTTCTCGGACATAAGTATTTATGAGTTGCATGTAAGGGACTTCAGGTAAAAATAGAATCCTTCCCTAATGTTGTTATCTAACGTTTCTTTGATTTATTTCTCCAAAGCATGTGATAAATTTTTTAGGCAAGATATTTTATTAAATGTTTGCTAGAAAATTTTGAAATAGTTTTGCAGGTCATGAGTTAAGGAAAGTCCTTGTTTCCAAGTTTTAAAATTATAGAGTTGCAAAAGTCACAACTGTTGGGTTGCCTTGCTCTACTTTTCATTTTTTTTAACACAATGAAAAATCTGCGGAGGGAGGGGGTCTTGCTTTTGGCATGTTTAGTCTACTAAATGTCAGAAAGATCAAATTATATGGTTATGTTTTACAAACTGGGTTTCTTGAATTTATTATTATTTTTCTCATGCTGCAGAGTTCTATTGGTCCGTTTTCATTATAATACTCTGTTTTGCAGTGTCAGCGACCACACTGTACATCCTGATTTCCGAGGCGGTTATCTGGCTTTCACTTTGCAGGTATTTCTGGTTTTATGATCCTTGTTGCTAGAATTGTTTATGGAGATTTATTATTTGCCTATACTGCAAATCACTGAAGAAATATACCTTACCATGCTCTAACGTAGATCCTAAGAACAGAGATTAAATGTTTGGCAATGGCGTTTTTCTAATCAGAACAGAAGATATATATTTGATTAGATTTTATTTATTTATTTTGGGTAATAGCATTATTTAAACTTTTATGAATTTATGATTGGTCTTCATCTTTGACGTAACAAGGATCAAAGATAAGAATTTTGGTTTAAAATTTTTTATCTTAATTGAGGACATTATTTAATGAGGATGCATAAATACTGTGTAATAAGCTCTCTTCCATTGTTTATACAATGGGCTTTTGTTTTTTTGTTATAAAAGGCATCTGCAGGTATAATTTATTATTTATTTTTCATATCTGATGACTGGCTTTGTTAAAAGGTAGCTTTAGAATTTCACAGCACTGAAAAATACGCTGTTGTCCTAAATTCAATGTCTGACCTATAATCTACTTGTCTTTAGTTGGACCATACATAATAAAAGTAACTAGAAAATTTAGATAGAATAATTGTGTTCATTTTTTTAAATAGAGTATTCATGTTCATTATAAATAATTATTTTCATGCAAGGAAGAAAAAATTGCATCAGTCTGATATGACTTAACAGTGAATCATTTCCTACTTGAAGAACTCAGCAGGTGTAAGTCATCTAAAGAAATTATCCAATGCTGGTCTGACTCACGTCCATTTGCTTCCAACCTTCCAATTCGCCGGTGTTGATGACCGGAAGGAGAACTGGAAGAGTGTGGGTAAGTTTGTTGCTTATTCCAACCTTGTTTAAGTTAGCCTCTGATAATCCACTAAATTTCCAACCATCAACCCTCAGAAAAACAAAACATGTTTTATGGTGATGTAGGATCCTTACCTGGATTGGTAATTTATTATACCTGTTGGGTGGTTACTAGCCGAACTTATAGGAGAGGGTTATGTTTGCCATGCTGCTTCTTTGGGCAGCATAAAAGATTAAATTTTGTGCATTCTAATTCCGATATGTTGACTATTTTACATATTGAAATGAGGCCTAGTATGAATAATGAGCTTACAAATTCAGAAACAGTACATGTGAAATCCAGATGCAGAAAAATGAATCTTTGTGGAGTAGAAATCTAAGAATTTTGCAACAAGCTTTCTGAAGATGAATATGACTTTTTGATATGTCTCATGCGTGCAATCTAATATGCATTTAAAAGTTGTCAAATATCCTGAATATGAATTAAAGGGGACAGTCTTTACAACTAAACTTTCAGTTGAAAGGAATCTGAATAATTACCCCCCAGTTATTTTGAAAGAGATACCTTAATGTATCTTGATGTTGAAGCTGCATGTTTCACGAATAATTTCAGTATAGATGACTTGAGGTTTCTTCAACTATTCTGGATTTGTGTACTACAATGTATTTATTTTAAGATTATCACATTATCACCTAGATCATATTTATTGGTTCTCTCATGTCTTATGTTGCTAAAATGTGTCCTATGTTGGTTCTCTCATGTTTATTGGATTTGTAAGATCTCTATATGTCTCTTTCTTGCTTTCTATAATTAGTCGTGATAGCATTTTATCCTTTTTTATGGTAAATGAGATAATTCATCAGATGTAATCATGTAAGTTTACAATTTTCAACTTCTTTCTTTGAAACTATAGCACTCCAATTTATTTTGTAGAAGAGTCAGTATCTGATCTCTTTTCTGGTAGCTCAGCTTTTATGTTTTTGGGATTAGGTTTTCTTTGGTCAGAATACCTTCTCATCCTGGTGGATTGTTTGTGCATGTGGCATCAAATCTTTTGCAGATGCCGAGGTGCTGGAAAAATTACCACCTGATTCAACTGAGCAACAAGCTCAGATTACGGCTATTCAAAACGATGATGGGTATAACTGGGGGTAAGCTCATGAATGCTGGTTTGGTGAATAATTGCAATTTATTTTCTTCTGTAAACTTATAAAGCTTTCTTTATCTGTTGTCTTATATAGGTACAATCCTGTTCTTTGGGGAGTTCCGAAAGGAAGCTATGCGAGTAACCCAAATGGTTCTTGCCGAACAATTGAGTTCAGAAGAATGGTTCAGGTTAAATGGCCAATAATTTCATGGAGATTTTAGGTCTTTGTGTATATGCAGTCAACAGAATCCTTTATCTTTTTGGTTTCCTGCAGGCTCTTAATCATATTGGCCTTCGTGTTGTGTTGGATGTTGTCTACAATCATCTGCAAGGAAGTGGGCCTTTCGATGATAATTCTGTTCTCGATAAGGTCATCATTTATTACTGAAAATCATAATAACACTGCTCACAGGCATTTTGACCGGTAGAATGACATACTGCAAAAAGGTGACACAAAATTTGTCCATAGGTTGTTCCAGGTTATTATCTGAGGAGGAACAGTGATGGCTTTATTGAGCACAGTACATGCATGAATAACACTGCTAGCGAGCATTATATGGTTGAACGTTTAATTATTGATGATCTTTTATGCTGGGCGGTCAATTATAAGGTAATCATTGCAACATGCTGTGTTTCTTTGTCCCATGATGCAACTGCCTGTTGTACATGGTTGTTGGTTTACAAGGGTTACTTCCCTTTTTTCTTTGTAATTAACTGTAGTGTTCTTTTATTTAGTAAATAAAGTTTTAGCTTAATATAGTTTATGTTATTTATGCTTTTTTGCAGATATTGTTCTAATAATTTAACCGGTGGCTTCATGAATTATTGATATTTTATGTTATTATGGTTTTGTCAGGTTGATGGGTTTCGATTTGACCTTATGGGTCATATAATGAAAAGTACAATGGTATATGATATTCTTTTGACTCTGTTCTTTCAGACTTTTCTTATCAAATTTTTACAGAGAAGTTCATCATGTTCTGTATTCAGAATTGAACTGAAATTCGTGGGCTGCAGTTCTATTGTCTCCTATTTATGTCTGCTTGCTTTATTCCGTCCTTTAATTTCTTATTATCTACATTATTTGCTTAATTATTTGGTTACTTACTCTAACCAAACGTTTAAGCAATTCTAGGAATTTAGCAAATCTGCATCTGATGCAAAAATAGCATCAGATGCACGACAACCCAATTATCGTTTGGCATCATAGCATTACACTTGGAGAAAGAATTAGTATGAAACACTCGTTAATGGACTTTGGCATTAAATAAGAATTAGTATGAAACACTCATTAGTGGACCTTCGCATTAAATACTTCCTTTTTAATTATTTGCTTCGATATTTGGTTATTTAGAGAGAAGTTCACTTCTGTTTTTGAGAACCTATTTAAAAGCTTCTTTTTAAATGCTATTTTTAAATCCTACTTGCATGTATTTTGGCTATTTTCTCAGTTTTCTTTGGTTATTTACTGCTAGTGCACAAATGGGATTGAGTGATTGTATGCAGTCTCTGTAAATGATTGATGTTAAATTCTGACATGGCAATATGGGATGAAAGTTGATATGATTTGACTTGTTTGTCCTGACTCTTTTATCATAACCATGCATCTAATAGATAACTTACTTGATATGTACTTAGATGAAAGCAAAACATGCACTTCATAGCCTAACGAAGGAAATACATGGAGTTGATGGCTCAAGTATCTATATGTAAGTACAAACTACAAAGTTTTGGTTTTCCTATTTTGCCAGTTGTAAATTCCTAGTTGTATTCATCGTGGATTGACAATAAGCATTGCACTAGTTTTTCTTTTTTCTTTTTCCACATACAAATATCCTATTTTTCAGTTTAATATAGCAGTTGCATAATTTCGTCTGGACACAGTTCCTCTTTCTAGATATGGTGAAGGATGGGACTTTGGTGAAGTTGCTAAAAATGGACGCGGAGTAAATGCTTCACAGTTCAATCTTTCTGGGACTGGAATTGGAAGGTACTCTTTCTTCTTCTGAACCATATGTTCTCTATCCCCGCTCTGGTTTCAACCAAAATAGGAGGGGTTCAAATCCTTGGAACAATCTACTTAGGATGTTATATCCCCCAAGAATTACCAAGGCTGTAGGATCCAACAATGCTCCCAAATGTGAAAGTCTATGAACTCGTAATAAAGGTCGGTAAAAATAAATTAAAAAAAGAAGGAAAAGGGAAAAAAAGAAACTAAAACATATTATTGCTTTATGTGTTAAGCAGAAAGTATGAAGATGTCTTCCCTTGAAAATTTCATGGTTAGCTTGTTGACAAATTATAGGATTATACAGCATCTATTGCCACTTGTATCTGGCATGCAGTGACAGTAACATCTTCAGGAAAAACCAGAAAGAATGAAGATGTATTTTGCATTACATTTGGAAGCCTTGACTGGTAAGCACTGTCTAGTTTTATAAAACTAAATGGGAACCGTATATTTGAGGTGGCTTTTTTGGCCATTTCATTGCTGATGCTTTTTGTTAGAGCTAAACACTATTGTTTGAGCCCTTAATCCCCAGCCTAAGATTTTAGGTCAAGCAGTAACTTAACACTTTCATCTAGTAAGAGTACCATCTTGTCACTTTTGTTGTTTATTCTTTGTTAATCTTTGAGAAGCATTTTTCTTTTGAAAATGATTTTAAGATTTGCTTCAGTTTTAATGATCGAATTCGAGATGCAATGCTTGGCGGATCTCCATTTGGCCCTCCTCTTCAGCAGGGGTTTGTTACAGGCTTATTGCTACAGGTATTCAAATATTTTTCCTTTTTCCTTTTCAATTGTTTGTTGGGGTTGTGCTTGGTAGCTAGTTCAGTCGATAAAACATTTTGGGGTGGTATAATAGGTTTGGGGTGAAGAAGGGATTTAATTGTTTTCGGGGTGAGGAAGCATTGATGCATATACTGTGTTGTCATGTGACGCACCTTTCAAGCGGCAACTTTCCAAGACCAAAAAATTTTTGGTAGCCGCTCAAACTAACATTTTGACGTGATCTTTTTGTTTCAACACCTGACGGACAATAACCTTTTCGACTAAATCAAAATATGAGAAAGTAACTGTAAATTCACAGATTAGAATGAATAATTTCTATATGTTTTATTGATGAGAATTACTCCTCTTTAAATAGATTACAGGGGAATAAATCAAATCCTACAAAATCAGAGCTATAACAGCTAGAAATCTAATTCTAAGGAAACAAATCAGTAAACCTATTTAAGGAAATAAATCTTGCCAAATAACATAGAACCTAATATATACAATTCTAATTATGTATAATTCTAATTTCATCCACACTCCCCCTCAAGCTTGGCTATAGATGTTGATGAGACCAAGCTTGCCTTCAAGAAAGTCATGAGTCTTAGAGTCCTTTTGTGAGGATATCAGCCGGTTGGTGAGATGTAAGCATATTCAAGCTTGATAATGTTTCCACTTTTCTTTAATAAAATGTCGATCAACCTCCACGTGTTTAAATCTATCATGATGAACAAGATTGTGAGCTATACTAATTCTTGACTATTATCACAATAAATGCGTGTTCTTCAAATCCAATCTTTAATTCCTTCAAGACCGTCTTATCCAGGATAAGCTCATTTCCATGGCTTCTCGACTACTTCTAGCAACCATCGACTATTTTTTACGCCAAGTCACCAGATTTCCCATAGCAATAACCGGATGTTGATTTACGATCATTAATTGATCCAATGAATCAACATCGTGAATGCTTTCACCTTTCGATCATTGGTCTTTGCAAAAACAAGCATTTTCCGGTGTTCGCCTGTATCTCAGATTCTATATACGCGTGATTCAAATGACCTTGACATGGTGTGTGCATATGTTGACTTACTAAACTCAAAGCGAATATCCGGGTCGTATGTGAGAGATAGATGAGCTTTAACTAGCGCTGATCTCGCTTTATCGACCACCCTCTTTCAAGCATTTTTCCTTTGTTGCCAAGTTCAACTGAGTCTTACTTTGACATCCCAAAGATGCCGATTTCTTCCAACAAATCTAAAGTATATTTTCTTCGAGAGAGATCCATGCCTCCTTGCAACTTCCATTCTAAGAAAATATCTTAACGCTCCAAGGTCTTTAACTTCAAATTCCTTTGCCATCATCTGCTTGACTCTTTCCACTTCTTTGTTATCATTTCCAGTGACAATGATATCATCAACATAGTAATTTTTTCTTTTTCAGCGTGCTTAACTGTTGAAAGGTTGACTAAATCAAATTGATTTGATTTTCCTTATATATTTAGGTGTGTATTTGGTGTAAAATAGAGTTATTGCTTCCTAGAAATCAATGTGTAATATTCTGCTTTAATTTTTTCTTTCCTTTCTTAGTCTCTTGTATCCTATATTAAGGCGTATGCAGTCTCATGAAGATATGAAATAGAAATTATTCCATAAACTTTTTCTACTATTTCACATGGTATCGGCTAGGCTCCTTTCTTTCGATCTCTTCCTACCATGTCGATCTTACAAACCACTCAAAAGACTAGAACGAAATTTCCCATTCTGAATCTCATTTGTCCGATTACTGATTATCCTGAATGAAGGAAATTTTCAAAGATGGTCTCGGTTAGAATGTATATTAGGGAAGAGGGAAGATTGGTTATCTTCTGGAGATGTTAAGGCTCAAATATCTGATCCCTCTTATGGTGTTTGGGATGAAAACTCCATGATTATGGCATGGTTAGTCAACTCCATGGATGAAGACATTGGTGCAAATTATATGTGCTACTTACTGCAAAAGAACTCGGGATAATGTGAGTAAGATGTACTCGACTATAAATCAGGTCCATCTATGAGTTGCTTGCTCTTGGAGATATCCGTCGAGATTATAGTATAACAAAATACTTGATACTCTAAAGAGATTGTGGCAAGATCCGGACTTATTCAATGACTACGAGTGGGAGAGCATGGAAGATTTTAAACACCACAAACAAATCAATAATGGCGAATCTTGAGTTCTTTGGTTGGGCTCATGTTGAATTTGATGAGGTAAGAGGAAGAATTATTGGGAGAAAGCCACTTCCTCTTGAGGATGTTTTCTCGAAGTAAGGAGAGAAGAAAGTCGAGGTGTTATGTTGGGAAAAAAGAACTTCTGTTGTCTCTGGAAAAATCTGCCCTTGTTACAGATGCTAATGCTACCAGCTCCATCACTCAACAGCAAAAAACCTCGAGTATGGTGTGATTACTAATAAACCACGCCATACTCGGAACTTCTGGAAACTCCACGGAAAGCTTGCGAAAAAACAAGCATAGCCGTCGTCAAATGAAGTGGAGAATCTGAAAAAAATCTCAGCAAGGAGTAAATTGACCATCTCATAAAATGCTGACTTCTAATCCTCCACTAGTACTCTAGTGGTTCACTAAAAGCAGTAGTATTATTAATGCTCTATTTAGCCACTCACTCGCATGGATTATTGATTCGGGTGCTTCGATCATATGACTAGCATTTAGTTTATTTGATTCACATTATTCTTGCCCTCGTAACAAAAAGGTAAGAGTTCGATGGAAGCTTATATTCCATAGGAAAAGAATCAATAAAAATCTACGGAACCATTGAGCTTAAAATGTGCTACATGTCCCTAAACTTTCTTTGCAATCTGTCGATAAATTAACCAAAGATTCTAATTGTTGTGCTATCTTTTTGACTCATTTGTGAATTTCGGAGGGGGGACTTGGGGCGATGATTGGCGGTTAGTTTTGCGAAGGTCTTTCTTATTTTGATGACTACTTATCAAGGAATAAACAAGCTCGGTTTGAAGCGGTAGTATTAGTTCAAACTTTGCTAGGGATCAAATAATGCTTTTGGACACCTAGCTTTTCCTTATTTGAAATATTTGTTTAGATTTATTTAAAAATGTTGATTGTACTACTTTTCGATTGTGAAAGTTGTTTTTTATCTAAAGTCATCGAGTTTCATATAAAGACTTACTTATCATGCCAAAACCTTTTATTTAATTCGTAGTGATGTTTGGGGACCCTAAAAATCAACACTTTAAGCTGGAAAAAAATGGTTTCATAGATGATCATACTTTTTGTTGGGTTTATTTAATGAGAAAAAATCTGAAATTGAGGGTTATTCAAAGATTTTTATAACATGGTTGATAATTAATTTCAAACAAAATAAGCCTACCCATACGAGATAATGCTTAAATATTTTAATAATTATCTAGAGGTGTTTTTGTAAGGAAAGGGTATAATTCACATCCACTGCGTGATACTCCACAACAAAATGGAATTGCGAGCATCTAAAAACCGTCATTTACTTGAAGTTAGTCGGGCTATCATGCTCTACATGTTCTAAATATTTGTGGGGTGATCTTTGTTTTAACATGTTATTTGATTAATAGGATGCTACCCGTGTTTTAAAGTATCAATCACCTTTAGAATACTTCGCGATTATATATCCTTCAGTAGGATTACCTCGAATATTGATTAAGAGTCTTTGTATTTGTTCATGTTCCTAACCATCTTAGATCTAAATTGGATCCCAGATCTGAAAAATGTGTTTTCTTGGGCTCCTAATAAAAAAGGTTACAAATGTTTCAATCCTCAAACAAAGAAATTCCATGTCGATTATGGATGTTATATTTCTAAAATCAACCTTTTTTGGCCAAAATTCTCTTGGGGAGAAAGAAAATAGTGAAGATCATTTTGGCATACTTACACCTGTCTGTTTTACCGATCTGAACTCAAACTCAAAAAGCGATATTTCTAATAATGAAAACCTAGGAAACCTTGAACTACGAACCAAGTGTTAATGTACTGGGAGAAATACTAAGATAAAATTCCACCAGCCGTGTTTATACTTGAAAGTATCATCAACTGCAGAAAGACCCTCTGTAAACTCGACAGCCTCTTGATTCCTCGAGAAAATTCAGGTAACATTTCTTCTCCAAACATTCCGACTTTTTTCCTGATCTTGACTTAACCATAGGAAAGGAACACGAACTGTACTAAGCACCCATTGCTAGATATGTTTCCTATGAAAAGTTGTCCAATAAACAAGAGCCTTTACCACAAAAATCTCTTGATACCAATTCAAAAACCATAAAAAAGCCACCAATTGGAAGTTAGCAGTTTTAGAAAATGAATGCTCTAAGAAGAATGCGGGAGATTGTGGATTACCAAAAGAAAGAAAAGCATGGGTTGTAGGGTGTTTACACTTAAATGTAATCTTGATGGGAGTGTTGAGAGATATAAGGCAAAGGCTTGTAAAAGGGTTCACTCAAACCTATGGAATTGATTATCAAAACCTTTGCCCCTTGCAAAAGATAAATTTCATCCGGGTCCTTATTTCATTGGCTGTACATTCTGATTGGAATCTATACCCGTTAGATGTTAAAAATGTTTTCTGAATGGGGAGAAGAAGAAGTCTTTATGGATTTACCACCGGTTTTGAGGGAAATCATGGCGATAAAGTGTGTAAACTACATAAGTCTTTGTATGGGCTCAGCATGGTTTGAATGCTTTGTAAAAAAAAGGACACGGCTACTCCAAACATTATTGAAGGAAATTAGCCATATTAATTGTATATGTAGATGATATAATTTTTGATGACTTAGTTGAATTTGCAGATTAAAGAAAGTGCTTTTGACTTTGAAATCAAAGACTTAGCAACCCAAGTATTTTTTGGGCATGGAGTTTGCTAGATCAAGATGGGATTGTTGTCTCAACGCAAGTATGTTCTTGATTTGCTTGAAGAGCTCTACTTGGATGTAAAGACACCCAATCCTAATATGAAATTACTAAAATTGAAGATGTGACTAACATAGATCGGTAAGCGCTTGTAGGTAGATTAATCTACCTTTCACATACGCCTTGGGACATAGCCTGCGGTTGAATGCTGGGACCGAACACTTTGAAATCAGAGAATCCTTAGATACTTAAAAGGATCTCGGGTAAAGGTCTTTTGTTCAGAAAAAGCAACAAGTAGAAATCTCTGAGTGTAAACGGAAGATCCACTTCACACTGTTGGAGGAAATGGAAGCAAGTAGTGCGTAATATGAAAGCGATAGAATTTGTGAGGTTTTTGGATCAAAAAATTCTTGAAGAACTTAAGGCAAGTAATTCACTACATGAAAGTATATTGTGACAACAAATCTGCCATTAATAGCACATAATCCAAAGATCTCCACCGAATTAAACATGTTGAAGTGGACAAACACTTCGTAAAAGAAAAAAGCTGATGGTTTGGTCGCATGCCTACGTTCCTACCTGAAATTGCGGATTATATACTACAAGAAACATTTTGAGAATTGGTTTGCAATGGCCATGAAAGACATTTTTAGACCGAAAGGTTGACCAAATCAAATTGATTTGATTTTCCTTATATATTTAGGTGTATATTTGGTGTAAATATAGAGTTATTGCTTCTTAGAAATTAGTGTGTAATATTCTGCTTTAATTTTCTTTGTCCTTTCTTAGTCTCTTGTATCTCTATATTAAGACTGTGTACAGTCTCATGAAGATATGAAATAGAGAATTATTCCATAAACTTTTTCTGTACCTATTTTCACATTAACAAACGTGTGATCAGCTTGTCCCTGGACATAGCCAAATTCCTTGATAACTTTGGAGAATCTGTCGAACCAAGCCCGTGGAGACTGCTTCAGACCATAGAGGGACTTGTTGAGTTTACAAACAGTGTGACTCCATAGGTTTTCTTCAAATCCTGGAGGTTGACACATAAAAACTTCCTCTGCAAGCTCACCATTTAGAAAGGAATTTTTTATATCAAGTTGATGCAGAGGCCAATAAGAGTTTACAGCCAAAGATAGAAGAATTCTGATAGTGTTGAGTTTGGCAACAGGAGCAAAGGTCTCAGTGTAGTCAATCCCGTACGTTTGAGTAAAGCCCTTGGCCACTAGACGCGCTTTGTGTCTTTCAATTGAACCATCAGCCTTATACTTGATGGTGAATACCCATTTACAACCCACTGTATTTTTTTCTTGTGGCAACTCTACCAGGCTCCATGTATTGTTCTGTCTAAGGGTGTGCATTTCTTCAAGAACAGCAGCTTTCCACTCGGGAATAGATAGGGCCTCTTCAACGGATCTAGGAATCAAAACACTAGACAAACTCGAGGTGAAAGTATGGAGTGAAGGAGACAGATTTGAGTAAGATATGAATTTAGAAATGGGGTGATGAGTGCAAGATCTAACACATTTTCTTAATGCTATTGGCATATCTAGATCAGGAATAGAACTGAATTTACCTGACTCGTTTGTTGAATGAGACTCTACCATCGGTTCATCCTCGTGACTGTGAGTAGGATTCATGATTTCTTTATTTGCTTGAGACTTTTTCTTTCTAGAGTAGACTTGCAATTCTGGCTGTTTAGATATTGAAAGTGTTGAATCTTCTCCTGTTTCCAATACTGGTGAAATTGTATCAATTACAGGAGGACTGATTTTAGTTGACTCAGGAATAGAGACAGTTGTATCCAACTTAACATCAAGTAAGGGGAGGTCATGGATATCCCAAGAACAACAAGCTTCATCCCATTTCTCCCCCTGAAGCGAAGTTGGAGAAAAATATGGTGTATTTTCAAAGAATGTGACATCACAAGAAATATATGTTTTTTTAGTTTTTGGACAGTAACACCGATATCCTTTTTGGGTTGGAGAATAACCAATGAAAACAGTTTTGATTGCCCGAGGGTCAAGTTTACTTCTATTATGGTCATGAATATGGACAATGCTGTGCAACCAAAAATTCTTAATGGAAGTGTATTAAGAATTTTTTAGGTAGGTTTTTGAAAGAACAGACAAAGGGGTTTCAAAATTGATAGGACGACTTGGCATACGATTTATGAGGTAGGTAGCAGTGAGGATAGCATCCCCCCACAAGTACTTTGGGATATGCATGGTAAACATGAGAGCCCGAGCTACCTCTAACAAATGACGATTTTTTCTTTCCGATATTTCATTTTGTTGTAGAGTATCAACACAAGAGCTTTGATGTTGAATTCCATTTTCTAACAAATAATCACCAAGAATGGAACTGAAATATTCTTTTCCGTTATGTTAGAACTAATTTGGGTTTGAAATTGAGTTTGAATCATTTTGTGAAAAACTTTGAATATGTGACTGGCTTCAGATTTGTTATGTAGGAGATAAACCCATGTAACCCGTGTGTGATCGTCAATAAATGTAAGAAACCATCTTTTCCCATGGCAAGTTGTAATTTTTGAAGGTCCCCATATGTCACTGTGGATCAAAGAGAATGGAGTGGAAGGAATGTAAACCTTTGGAGGAAAGGACATGCGAGTATGTTTAGCTAATTGGCAAATTTCACATTCAAAAGAAACAGTATTTTTATTATCAAACAAAGACGGAAATAGACGTTTTAGATATAAAAAACTAGGATGGCCAAACCTATGATGCCATAACATTATTTCATTAGTACTAGAAACAGATGTAGAAGCAACACCATACAAAAAAATTTGTTGACTCTTTGGGTGATCATCATCAAAGTAATAAAGGCCATCATGAATCCTAGCACTGCCAATCGTCTTCCCCGATGATAGGTCCTGAAATTGACAAGAAGAAGACAAGAAATTAGCAACGCAATGATTGTCACGTGTGATTTTGCTAACAGAGATCAGGTTGCATTTTAGGGCAGGGACATGGAAGACAGATTTGAGGATTAAATTTGGAGATAGTTTTATGTCACCAATTCCAACTACTAGTGTAAAAGATCCATCAGCAATTTTAACAGTGATATGTTTAGAACAAGGGACATAAGAGTGAAAACAATTAGAGCTACCTGTCATATGATCAGAGGCCCCGGAATCAATTATCCAAGGGTCTGTAGATTGAATCATAGATTGGGAATTTAGGACAGAGTAGAGTTTACCAGATTTGGCAACAGAACATGATCCACTGGTGGAGTTTGCATAGTTGGGTGGATGGGTCTGAGAGGCATTGACAGAAGATGAATTGAGGAGTTTGCATAGTTGGTCAATCTGTTCCTTGCTGAACGGAATAGATGCACCAGAGTGGTCTTGATTGGATTGGGTATGGTGTGCACGTCCTTCATTTTTTTTTCGAGGCTGCCAATTTGCTGGTTTCCCATGAATCTCCCAACACTTGTCCCGAGTATGTCCAGGTCGATTACAATGATCACACCATGGTCGCTTGTTCGAACGATGATCAGAATGCTGCTGTCCATTTGAGTGAGTTTTAGTAGTCATTAAGGCAGATACTTCTGGTGCTGGTGGAGGTACAGATTTGTCATCCGAGAGCATCACCTTTCGCCTAGCTTCCTCACGTCGTACTTCTGCGAAGGCTTCGTCAGTAGAAGGGAAAGGCTTTTGAGCCATCACTCGGCCTCATACCTCATCTAGATTTCTATTAAGACCAGCAAGGAAATCAAATACTCTTTCTTTTTCAAGGTTATGCTTTTGCTTGACACTGCACTCAGCACAAAATGAGTCATCTTCAAAAAACAGATCTAATTCTTGCCAAAGATCTTGGAGGTAAGAAAAATATTGGGTGACAGAGTTGGAACTCTGTTTCATCTCCTTCAGTTTAGAACGAATCTCAAAAATCTGATAAGCATTCCCAAGATCAGAGTACATTCGTCGAGCTGCATCCCACACATCTTTGGCTGTCTTGAACCAGAGATAACGACGACTAATCTGTGGTTCCATCAAATTGATGAGCCATGTAAAAACAATAGAATTTTCAGACAGCCATGTCTTATACAATGGGTCAGTTGTTTTGGGAGCAGGGAGTTCACTAATGATGTAGCCCAGTTTGCCACGCCCACAAATCACAATCTTGACTGACTGTGCCCATTGTAGGTAGTTTCTACCATTTAATTTGTGGGCTGTAATATGAAGAGATGCATCGCTTCCGGAAAGAAAAACGAGGGATGGAACTAGGCTCAGCCATAGATTGGCTAGATGTTGAAGATCCGGTATTGTCACCAGATGAGATGTCGACTTCTTTTCCAGCCATAAGAGACAATTAGTCCTTAGTCTCTGATACCATGTAAATTCACAGATTAGAATGAATAATTTCTATATGTTTTATTGATGAGAATTACACCTCTTTAAATAGATTACAGGGGAATAAATCAAATCCCACAAAATCAGAGCTATAACAGCTAGAAATCTAATTCTAAGGAAACAAATCAGTAAACCTATTTAAGGAAATAAATCTTGCCAAATAACATAGAACCTAATATATACAATTCTAATTATGTATAATTCTGATTTCATCCACAGTAACTAACCATCAGTTCTTATGTGCTAAAGAAATCATGTTTATTTCTGAAGACATCTGAGAACTGATTCGCTGGTAAATTTACAATATTAAATTTTGGCAGATGTCATTAGTTCTAGTCACCAATTTGTCCATCTCTCAAGGTTTTTTTTTTTGTGTCTCTTTAGATTTTTGTTGCTGTAGGGTCTTCAGCTGCAATTTGCAGGTCAATAACTGGAAATCTTGTTTCCTAAGTATCTGGTTGGCCAAGCTGTATTGTTTGACATTGGGGTTTGACCATTTTATTAAATTTTGTTATAACCTTTCTTTAGAATACATGGTGGCGAGCTTTAGAAAATATATGAAATGATCTTGGAGAAATAATATTTGATTTTTGGTTGATTCTTAATTTGAATTTTCCTAAAATTTAGTCAAAAATCAATGTATCTTGCCTTCTTCATGGAGAAGTTTCTTTCTACAATGCATGTTTTCTGTCATTCCTCAGTAAAGAAAGTCTTTATATAATACTTCTGGTGACAGTGCTTGTTCATTGCCTATCTGCAGCCTAATGGTCATGACCATGGTACGAAAGTTGTTGAAGAACAAATGCTAGCTGCAGCAAAAGACCACATCCAGGTAGATTTGTGTGATGCATTTGCATATTTGATAATGTCAAATAAATAGTTTCCAAAGTTAGATACTAGTATGGTGATATGGCCTCAGTTTGTTATGATGTAAATTCAAATGCTTTGCCTATGGATGGGGAATGGAAAGAAGGGAAAACCCCAAAAAGGTCAAATAAACTTGCAATGAAAAAATTGATCCAATTTTTTTTTGTGCTCACTCTGTCGGAAATGGATTTGGTTCAGTAGCATCAAACCCAAGAGATTTGAAGAACGACTGACGGGAATAAAAAATGAAATACTGGTTCTGCATTTTAGGCATCTGAGCCAACCTGTTTAATTATGAGTCACTTTTGATGCCTTGCTATTGAGTTTGTCTCCTAAGGTTTGGAGCTAATTACAGAATATCAAAGCTTGAGTGGTATTAGCTACTTAATTTCTGTTTGGTAGTTTAAGATTAGGTAGCATGCAAACTGAGCTCCTAGAAATTTTTTGTTTTTGAATCGTTTGGGTTCCAGAATATTCTAATCGATATATACATTTGTTTCAGAAGCCTACATTTTTGGTTTAGTTTCAAAGCTGCCAGCATACCTTTTTCTTCTAGATTTCAATTTCATCTGCGTTTCCTAAGGAACTGAGAATGTATAACTTCGTACATTCACGTAAGAAAACGAGATCTGCTTTAGCATGCATAAATCCATTGTCATCTAATAAGCATGCATCTATTGTGCTCATAATAATGTTTATCCGTTGCCTTGTTTCTCTTAGAAAAATTAAGGATTTAGGTTGAATTTGATATTAACAACCATGATCACAAAACCATCATGATTATTTCTCATCTGTACAAAACTGTGCTTGCCACCCTCAATAATAAATTTTTACAAATTTTTAGGCCCTTTCCTATAATCTTTCCCTCATCTTCAAATGATCCTAAGGTATTTCATTTTTCTTAGATATACTGGAAAAATGAAGTAATTTCATGTGTTGCAGGTTGGTTTGGCTGCAAACTTGAGGGATTTTCAGCTAACCAACAGTGAAGGAAACAAGGTATGTGATTGAAAAAGCAGTTTGTCTGTGTCTAAAATTGTATTGATATGTCTAGAAGTTAATGATGGAGCAATAATATGGTCACTTCCACCTATAAAGTTTTCTACTCATGTTGCTTTGATAGTTTTTGAAATAGATATTTCTTTACTCTTATACATCTGTATTGAATAATTCTTCTACGGTATGCTTATGCTTCTGGTTTATGCATGTTTTCTTTTATTAAAAAAGTAACTCATGCAAAGTATGTCGTTTCTATAATGTTAATTTGCAGTGATTCTTTTTCCCTTTCCCGGAATGTTATGACCAAAATATGGTCTTTATTCAACTTAACATTTATTTATGATGCTTTTATTAGGTTAAGGGATCAGAAGTTAAAACTTACGATGGGACACCTGTTGCTTATGCATTATGCCCTACTGAAACAGTAAGATCTCTATATATATAATCTTTCTCATGATTTTACATGCCTGCTTTCCAGTTTCGTATGCTTCTCGTCATCTTTAACTAAGATGCATGATGAAATATTCTCCTGGGACACATGTCCAACAGCATTCTTGCTGAAAATTTCCTGTGTTAAATTGGAAATATGTAATAAATGCTGCAACATAGCACATTAAAGAGCCATTAATTAATAATACTTTAGTCACAATATGCGGTGAAACAGACTTTCTTAGCCTCTGCCAAGTTCTTAGCTGAGCCGGCATAAGTATTGATGCAACTGATTATGCCCCAAGTCACAGCATAACCCCCTGTATCTTGTCTAGGGTTCAAAGACATCAATTTATATCTTTTTGGATTCTTTGTTCTTATTCTACTGATAGGAAGTTATTTATTGAATATGGGATGGTTAGAGATTCAGTGATATTTCATGTTGGGAAACAATATGTTATCCCAACTATCTAGCTTGTACAGAGATTTTCAGACTTCAGATTTGATTTCTATTTGGGGGAAAAAGGGGGAAATGTAACTTTGTTCCCAGTTGTTTGACATGGTATGAAATTTCATAGATGCTGTTAACATGCTTTCCTGTTTTATTTTTGTTACTAAGAATTTCATGTTATATGGAGGTTGTGTATTATATGAGCTGTATCTGGGTGTTATTGTTCAATATACATAAGCTTAAATTGTTGCAATGATGTTCAATGTAAAAAGATTGTCATTTTATGATCACTGCTGTGGCATTTCCATCCTGTTAGCCATGGACTGTCATGTTAAATTTTGTGAAAGTATTTCTCAAAATATCTATTAATGTTTCTGTTCACAAATCCCAAATTTTCCTACAAATTTCCTGTTATTTTTACCACCATTCTTGGTGTTTTCAATTTGATAACAGCATGACTTTAGGTTTTTGGAAATGAGACTACGTTATGATATGATTTCTTATAACTTTGTGATTGACATCTTTGATTGCTTTTCAGATTAGTTATGTTTCTGCTCATGACAATGAAACCCTGTTTGACGTTGTGAGTTTGAAGGTATGATCAACAGACCCTTGCACCTTCTTGTGCACCTTTAACTTCAGTCTAATTAACCTGATTTACTTGCAGACCGCGATGAGAATTTCAGTAGATGAAAGATGTAGGACAAATCATTTGGCAACAAGTATAATTGCACTTGGACAGGTTTTGTATACTTATAAAGCAAACATTCATCAGAATTTGACACATTGCATATTTCATTTTCTAGCTTTTACATGTTGTCAGTGATGATTTTTTCTCTGTTAGGGAATACCATTTTTCCACTGTGGTGATGAGATCCTGCGCTCAAAGTCACTTGATCGTGATTCGTACAACTCTGGTGATTGGTTCAACAGGTCCACTGCTATTCTTGTTTGAAAAATAATGTTGTATTTACTGAAATGGATTTGATGTTTTCTTGTTCAATTTTTTTTTATTTGCTAAATTATTATTCCTTTCCTGATAATTATACTATGACAGAGTTAGTACTTGGACTTGTCATTGATCCTAGACATTTGAAATCCTATTACTTGAATATGAATAGGATTCAATGACGTTATCTCAGATTCGAGTTTGCTTGTCAAAATTTGCAGGATAGACTTCAGTTACAATTCTAATAATTGGGGTGTTGGCCTCCCTCCAAAAGAGAAAAATGAGAAGAACTGGCCACTGTAAGGACTCACTTTTCCAATTATCATCAGTTGGTCTTCTTTTGCATTTCTTAGGTGACAACATTAGTTCTTCAGCTTTCTGTCAAGAGCATATGGTGTAATAACTTTTTTCTGATAATCTGTGTTGGTTCTTTTTCTAGAATAAGACCAAGATTGGCAGATCCATCCTTCAAGCCTCAAAAGAGTCACATCCTTGCTGCATTGGAGAACTTTTCAGATGTTTTACGTATTCGGTACTCTTCACCACTTTTTCGTTTGAGGACAGCAAATGCTATCCAGGTGAGGAGAAGACACATGTCATGCCTGGATTGCTTCCCAAATTGTGAATGATAGCTTTACATAACTGAAACAATTATTTGCTCTTAAATTTTTTTCTACAGTAGTATGCACGCTTAATGATATGGTTTCTCACCATCTCTCGCTCTCTCTTTTAAGGAACGAATATATTTTCATAATACTGGTCCCTCGGCAGTTCCTGGTGTTATTGTGATGAGCATTGAAGATGGCCATGAAGGTGTACCAGGGTTGTCCCCACTGGATTCTAAGTGAGTAGAAAAATTTCGATGTTTGTTTGTTTTTCTCTTGATGGTGATATAAATAATAGAGTTGTTACCCTTAATTCTTCTCAGCTTCTCTTACATTGTGGTGATCTTCAATTCAAGTCCAACTGAGGTCTCATTTGTCGGCCCTGCACTACAAGGAAAAAATCTTCAATTGCATCCTATACAGGTAGCCTACATCTTACCAAATGAAAATTTAAGGATAGGCTTGGAAATTGTTTTGGGACAGAATGACATCTGATGAAATGATTCAAATTTCTACAAAGTTCGTGATTTAAATTAATGAACTCATCTTTTGGAATGAAAATCCATAATGCAAGTAGGTAAAGATGGTTAAATTTTTTTTAACACACTAAGAAGTGATAAGTGCCTTTGAAGTGATGATCTTGTAATTACCAATATTGATGGTTTTACTATTATCATTTTCGCTACAGGTGAAATCAGTTGATGAAATAGTCAAGAACTCATCATTTGAAGCAAACTCAGGATGCTTTGCGATACCCCCGAGGACAACATCTGTCTTTGTTGAGCCCCGGGCTACTTGAGCTGTTTCTTTTGTTCGGCTCCAACTATCTGGTAAACTTTTAAGCGACAAATACGGATCATTGCACTTGTGGTCTAATCATCGATAAACACTTTGGACCAGAACTGCAGTCTCCTCCGAGGCTGTTTCTGGCGAGTGAATAAAAATAACACGGGAAGTTCTCTTGCAACATCGAATAAATCTTCTTGCCGGTGACTTGTCTTTCTTTAAACTGTTGATCACCCAGATATTAATTATTGTTAAAGAACACGTATTCAATCTCCAAATTGTCTCTAAATTCAGATATCTGTACGTTGATTAACAGGAAATTATTTCGAAATTGTACGCAGAATTAAAGAAAAAAAAAAAATCCCAAAGAAATGCATAAATTATATAATGTACAACGTGTGGTTTCTGTTTTTTAACCAGAAATTGTGCGGAAACAAAATGGACTGGATGTATGCTGAACTGTAAATGGGCCGGAATTGCAGAATCTGCTACTTCGATAGGCCTATAGTTGGCCCAATCAAAGGGATTGTTATTAGCCGCATGAAGTAACCCCAAAAAATAATAATAATAAATAAATTAAATAAAGAATAAGAAAATTTTCCTTTTACAAGTTCTTTTGAGGATTCGACGTCATTAGCCTTTTGTCCTAGATGTTGCTCTACGTCGGTGTTTCATGTTATTAATTTTTTTTTATTTACCTAATTTGAATGTTGTATTTTTTTAATTCTAATTTGAATTCCGTGTTGATATGAAAGTGTCGCGATTTCTTAAATATCTTGTGCTATATGTAACATTTATAACAATACATATATATTCTCATCCAATAAAGATAAACTATAATCACAATCTTGTAAAAGATTTACACAGCTCAGATTAACCATGAATGTGCAGCTGCTTGATTACTAAATATTTATTGATTGCAATTGAAAATTTATTTATTCACATGAATATGAATATTAGAAAACAAAAATTTAAGTTGTTCCTGGTTAATTATATTATTGTTTGATGAATGACGAGAGTAAAACAGTTAATTGATTAGCTTGAGTGTAAGAGAATATAGATAAAATGACGAGAAAGTAGAACAAATAAAGCAGTGGACTAAACCAAACCCAAGTGGAGACTGGAGTAGGAATAAAATCATTGTCCCTTAAATTAAAAATAACAAAAATTAAAAAAAAAAAACTTTCAATTTCATGCAACAAAGACCTATTGCCACTAGCACCAACACCAATCCCTAGTAGTTACCATAATTATATAACTAAAAGATTTCATATTCAAAATTAAATTAATTCCATATTTAAACAATGGTTAATTTTCCACATAAATAATGATTGCTGTCAGTGTTGTAGATGTTGTCATTTCCTTCACTAGCTAAATTCGCATATTGAACAGTAAATTCCCTTCATAGAAACAATATATGATGTAATAATTTTATCTTATCTTCAAATTGTATATATCACTTAATTTGTAAGGCTTTGATCTTTTTGCTAACATGGTTTAATTTCTTCAGTCATAATCACTGAACAATAAATACTGGTGCCATGATTATTGAAAATAACTCACTACTAGAAAACTTTTATCGATTTTAACTACTTTTTTAAAAAGATCGATTTACATCCATTTTTTCCGTGTTTAACATTTAAGTATCAAAATCGACATGGTGTAAGTTAGACATCAGAGATCTCTGACACCAAAGTATCAGTTGAAAAAATATAATAATTCTAATCTTGTTCCACATACAACTCGAACCCAAGACTTCCAACAATCAAGCTTTTAAATTTAAGAAAAAAACCATTGTAACTGTTTTTTAAGGTATTAGCCAAAAAAACATTTATATAAACACAAAAAACCAATTAGAAAAAGAACTTGTAAGTAGAAATGAAAGAACCCTAATTTTCTAACTCTCAAAACACGATCTCCTATCTCACTGCCTTGCCCAAACTGCCGTCATCTAGTCTTCGCGGTCGTCGCTTTGCCTCCTCTTGCGATCGTCATCCAGTCTTCATGATCGTTGTCTCTCATTCGTCATGGCGGTATCGCCTCTCATTTGTCGCGGTCATTTCACTTCGGCTCTCATCGTTGCTCGTCATCATCGTCCAGGCGACCATCAGCCGCTGTTCTTTTCATTCATAATAAAGATAAAAGATAAGAAGCGAGGTATGTGCGATAAATGGCTATTTTCAGATTAGATTTGAAAATTTTTGACATGTGTTGTCTCTTTATTTCGTGAATTTTAGAAAATGAGGGAATCAAGTTGTAATTTAATTTTTTTATTAAAAAAAGAGTGATCAATTTCTTGATTTTTATATTTTTAGATCAGATCTATAGAAAATTGATTAAATGATTGATGAAAGAACCAAATAAATTAGAAAACAAAAACCCTAAACTTTATTTACAAGTGTGAAATGCATCTTTGATGCTCAATAATTGAAATTAATCACTTTTTTTTGTAGGTATTGTGAGTATAATAGAGACAAAGAAAGAAGGCGTAGACATAGATCGTGTTCCCATTCAAGTGACAGATTGAGGAATCGACCAAAATCACTCTCTCCTTCCCGTGCTCTTTCCAAAAGGTATAGAACAAATTAATTTAAATGTGGTCATTGAGGTGGTGAAACTGTGAAAGTTCCTTGTTAATTATTATATGGGGAAAGGCTTTACATGTTCAACTTTTGAGATATGTTATCTTCATTCTGTAAACAGATAAAATTAGGATAAGTATGGCGTTTATGTCTTTGTTCATTATTTCTTTTACCTTTTCTATTTTATCTGCAGCAAGCGGAGCAGTGGCTTTGATATGGCACCACTAGCTGCAGTCATACTACCTGGTGTTGTTGTTCTAGCTGCAGTCATTTTTTTCCATTTTACTTCATTCACCTATAACTTTTAGTATTGTTTGGGAAAGTTGTTCATTTTAATTTTTATCTAATGGATTTCTATGGAAACTGAGAACCATTGTTGTGTTGTTTGGCTATTGTGTGTGGTTATTTTTCTTGTGTTTTGTGTCTATCAGTTGGGTAAGAAGGCAACATTGAACTACATGTCCCACTGTGCTACCCATGGGCGTGACTAGCTAACATAAATTTTATCTCTAATGGAGAACCTATGCTTTGATTGGTTGGATCTCGTTAGCTTTCAACTGGAAGTAATAGGCCGGCCATGTCGGCTAAAAGTAGTGTAGCAGTATACGTAGGCTCAAAAGTATCGTTCAATAGTTATTTTATATATAAGTGAACCTTGACTATTGTTCTTGTTTTCTTGGTTGGTTTCTTGTGTCTAGACAATGGAGAATCCAACTAACTTTGCTTGTTCATCCATTTGCCCGGAATGATGTTCCAATTTTAGAAATAAATAATTGTGTTTGCTCAGAATATTTACAATATTAAATTAACCAACACAGTGATTAATTAACTTGAATCTCTCGTAGTTTTTTTTTTCAACAAGTAGTTGATAATTGAAAGTTTATACGTGGAGATAGGAAGAGTTGCTCTCGTTAATTACGGCAAGGACTATGGGAAGCTTGTGGTCATCGTCGATGTCCTTGATCAAAACAGGGTACCTTTATTCACTTTACGCTTATGCTTTATTTGAGTTGAATCTTATAAAATTGTCACAAGAATTCTGAATATTTTGGTTTAGTTTATGATAATTGGGTACCCCTTCTTTTTTTTCTGTACAAAAATAGCAAATTAGAAAGTTGATGTGCTTTTGTAAACATAGTGATTTTAGCTTGGATTTCTTTGAATTTTGAACTGTTTCATTTATTTTTTAGTTGTATACAATTGTTATTATTTTTGTGATGCTTTATAGGCTCTTGTTGATGCCCCTGATATGGTGAGGAGCCAAATGAACTTCAAGAGGCTTTCTCTCACGGATATTAAGATTGACATCAATCGAGTTCCCAGGAAGAAGTCTTTGATTGAACCCATGGAGAAGGCTGATGTGAAGAACAAATGGGAAAACAGCTCCTGGGGCAAGAAGCTGATTGTCCAGAAAAGGAGAGCGGCACTGAATGATTTTGATAGGTTCAAGCTCATGTTGGCAAAGATCAAGAAGGGTGGACTTATTCGACATGAGCTTGCAAAACTCAAGAAGGAGAATGCAGCATAGAATTTCTCTCTTGTGTTCCCCTTTCTGGTTTTTAGTTCTTACAGCTTCAATTTGATTCTATTAATGTATTGATTAATATGAGAAAACATCAGCTTGGCGTTTTTGGGTGGGGTGTGCAGGGTGATCTGCACGACCACGAGAGCTTGGTGAAAGCCATCAAGCAAGTGGATGTGGTGATATCAACGGTTGGCAGCATGCAGCTAGCAGATCAGACCAAGCTCATCATTGCCATTAAGGAAGCTGGCAATGTTAAGGTTGGTGCGGCCATGTTAATTTGATTTCTTAATTTGTCCATGTTTGCCTGTATATGTGTGCACTTAAAACTAATTCCACACACACACATATATACTCTTATTTTGGTAATAAAATTGAATCAGGATTTAACTTTTGTTTATATAAGCCTATTATAATTTTATACAATTAATCTATTCATACCACATTAATTTATATAGACTTATTTATATAAGACATTTTGTAGTTCTAGGTAGCATTACATTAATGCGAAAGAAGTTTTTCATATACTTTCCAAAATATTTCGTTATATATATATATATATATATATATAGGTCCTAACTAATAATGAATTGTTGCAATAAAGAGTGATCTAGGCGTGCATGAAAGGCAGCTGGGCTGTTAGCCTCTTAGTCTGTTACCATCAATTCTCAAATCAATCGAGCATGCTTTTGGCGGACGACCACCGTCAACTTTAGATCAATCTTGTATTGTCTCCAGCAAATTATGAGAAATTGAGATAATGGCAATATTATTATTATTTTGGAATGATTTATTTATAATAGAGTATTTGTGATAGCTTTTAACTATGCACAAAAATCATTTGGTATATGTAGATAGAGTAACATGCTTGTGCTGAAAGTAGATATTACATTGAAAACTTCTTGTCTGCTATAGTTTGCTATATATATAACCTTTACCAAAAGAGAATAATTGAGTTTATTTATAAATAGCTTATGAGTATTTTTTTCTTTCGAACAAAATAATTTTATTTCTGTTAATTGTCGTTTCTCTAATGGCTGGATATTGGCAGCTAATTTTCTTTTCTTTTCCATGTATTCATATGCAAATTTGATCAATGTGTTTGAAGTGTTTATTCCTCAACTTCACTTATATCCTAACCCATACAGTCTATTGAATGGAGAAAATGCAATTATACTACTCATATTCAAAGAGTGAAAAGCAGTCATCCTTCTCAATTTAGCTTCTAGATTTATTAAATTTAGCCACAAGTAGTAGGCATTTGATTGGATGGTAGAAATTGTTATGTATTGAATTTGGATTATTTAGTTATGAGAGTAGGATATCTCATATTTTTGTTATTGAAGTTTTGGAATTTGTAATATATACTAATAATATTTAAATGTGAAATGAAAGATTTTGTGATATAAATCAATTTCTTTTTGTTATTTTGTGGTGCCTTTTAATTTTACCAATAAATCAATAGGCAATGATCCAATTCAATTTTTTATTTTTTTAAAATAAATTAACTAGTGATACCACGGTAACAGTAATTATAGACATTAATAAAATATCAATAACTACTAACACTATGGTGTCATAATATTGGTGATATTGTAGTAATAGTAATCACTGACACCACTTACAAGTGTCACTATTTTTCTGACTCCCAAATTACTGACAAAATTAAAAAGTGTCAGTGAAAGTAATTCATTAAAAGTCAAAATTTTTTAATGAGAGATGTCTTCTTTGAAGGGTTAACAGGTTATATGATATGAGGTAAGATATGCAACATAACCAGTAGCTATTATGAATATGTGGGTATGTATCAGCGCATGGGAAGTTTACTCTAAACCTCAATGTGATTGTAAGTGACTCTGGTTTCTGCTTTTAAAAGATATTATGCCCACGTATGCATTACACTCTTAGTAGATATGAGAGCATCGAAACTGAACAGATTCTACCCACTGCAAATTGCAGCTAAATTACTCACATTCAATGCAGTTATAACCGGTGCATTAATGAGATTTGAAACATTTAGATATGAGATACCTTACCCACTAAATACCAATTCTTTTCCTCTATTATTACTCGAATTTAGGTGACTGTAGGTGTAAAGCACATCATGACCAACCGAGTTATACGCCCAGGAGGCTGTGTGTTTACTACTACTTTCTTTTAACTCTCTATTAACTTATTTTCAAAAATTGTGTAAAGATAGATTTTTATAATTTTGAGATGAAAAAGTCTATAATACTCACACTTCATACACTTTTTTTCTTGTTGAATTCTTGTTATTATAATATTTACTCTTTCATGATTAATTAATTGAGAGGTACATACGATAAAAATCCAACAAAAGGAGATGTATTTTCGAAAATATTGTAATTTTCGAGTTTCTAGTTAACGCAACAACTCAATAGCATAAGGCTTGAATAAACATCATCGCAGAAAAAAGTTAAGGTGAGAAATCTTGTTGATTTAAAAGTTTACTTAAACAATAGAATGACTTTTTCTATTTATAATAAACTAAACTCACTTTACAAGTTAATTAACTCATGCAAGAAAAGTAAGTCATAACTAAACAAGAAATCAAATTAAGTCTTCATAAACAAACAGTATAAAAAGCTTTCTAAAATAATTGAAACATATTCTGTTCTATGTCATCAGATTAATTAGTTTATACTTTATAATGTAAAAATACTGTACAGTACTGTAATGCGAGCAAGCCCGCTTACCAATTCATCGACACTGTTTCAAACGCTAACCTGGTATGTATATCAGTTGACTAAGTACTAATTAAAAAGAATAATGGATTGAGATTTCATTTCAATTTCAAAATCCAAAATTTAACTAGAATCAAAAAGTGTATAGATTTGCATGTATATTTCTTTTTTAATTTTTTACGACTCTAATTCTAATTCAAATAAGATCTTGAATTTGCTAAAGTCTGAAAAAAAATTAAGTTATATGATTTAATAATATAAATACATTATATTATTGAACCATATAGTTTGATAACTTTTTCAAACTTTAACAAAGTTGATACTATAAATGTATATATACGTACACACACTAGGACATCTTCAAGGTGATGCAAAATTTTGGTCATACGCTTGCCATTTCAGCATTTCATTTTCTTGAAGTCAGCTTCTCCATATTGGTGTGGCCATAGCCAATTAGCAGCCATAAGGTTATATTGAAAATTTTACAGCCAATTTCGGTGCAATATATATATTTATTTGCCAAAACAAACCCAAGTCTTACAGCATATGTCATAGCCTCAGTTGACTTGCAAAAGTGGAGCGAATAATTCGATGGGCATGAGTACTGGCTTTCCTCACATAATAATATTCTATTTTTCAGATTATAATTTATTGGAGATGGGCTTTGGGTGGTTGCTTAGTTGCACAAACATGTTACATATATTGAGTGGCTGTGAAGCTACTAAATCTCTTGATGTCCTCTCACTGTTTGGTGACTTGTGAAGTAGAAAATGGCATAATAAGTTTTCAAACAAAATATAAAATATTTGAAGGTCGGTTCTCCACACAGTGGCAGCTAAGCATATACTTGCTCTCTACTTGCTTAAGCTATGGCTCTTTTGATTCTCAAGATTTCTATAAAACAAGCATTATAATATTGAATGCATCTTTGGCCAAGGAGATAGAGTGAGGGAATTGTCTACCTGCTTGCCTACTAGAAGGGTAAAGTCTTAGGGCTAGCGCCGTCTCAACATGAAGATCGAATGCATAAAATTAAATAAGGGTAGAGTCTTAGGCCTCTCTTAATTCTGGAAGGTCTATTATAAGGAGATGCATGAAGAGAGAAATTAACCATGATTGAAGGGATCTTATGCTTCTCAAAATTCCTGTTTCTTAGGCTGGTTTTAAGTCTTTTACGTGGCAAACACAACCTAAAGCTGTAGCCACCAATTATCGTATCATATGCTTCAAGCAAAAGGACTTGCCCCCCTTAACCCACCCATTATCCCACACAAGAATATTGACATGCCATCGATCGCCTAAAATGCAATACAACAACAACCAAACTACTGAGATTCTGCATGAATGACGCCATTGTAATCATCAACATTCATTTCACAAAAACAAAAGGGTTCACACAATAATCACATGATGAGATTTTGGGAGATTAGAAACGAGTTTAAATACAATAAATTGAATGCAATTAAGCTAGCATTATATTGCAAGTCTACAAGCGAGTCACTAAGTATATTTGGTGCCTACATTATCTTGATAAATGGAGTTATAGATATGGTTTTTATTAATTACCTGCATTTTTGTTTTCAGCAATTTGGCCCTTGTATTCCCCTAAAGATGATTAATTATTGAATCTCAATCATTGGCCTGAAAAGGTAAATAATTAATTATTCTGGCTTTTTTTAATAATGATCTATGTTTGAGGCTTGTTTAGTGGCTAATTGGTGCTTACCCAGTAACCAATTAAAAGGGGGAAATAAAGAAATAAAGAATAGTATTGAATCTACAGCAGATAATGAGAAATAAATTAATAAATTGTTTGGTCAACAGCACATGAACTGAATGATTAGCAACAAAATGTGTACCAAATAATGGATTATGAAATACTCACAAAGATACTTATCCAAAATTTTCAGTAGTTAATGTAGTCGTTCTGCATTATTGATAAGTTTGTTCAAGTTCAGTGAGTGAGAAGCAAAAAGCAAGCTGTGATACACTCTAAATTATTCGTGGGCACAAGGATACTTCGTGCAACCAAGTTATACGTGCGCCACGTGTAAACATGAACATGAGAAACAGTCAGTGATCTGTTCTTAGCAGGAAAGAGTAATTTCCTTCACGTGGTCATTCTAATTATATATATATTAATAAATAAATAACAAGTGTTCCATTTCACTGGGTGTTTGGGTTATTTCGTTAGTGAAAAATAAAATAGGATTTTACAAAATATAAATATATCTTCACACAAATTGAAATTAATAAAAAAAAATGAAACATGTTTAAAAATTATTTAGTATCTAATGACTTGATCAAACTTATTTTCAACTAGTTTTATACCACTCAAGTTCGAATCATGGAAGAGATATGAAGTTAAAAATTTGATTTAGAACTTATCCAAGATATTCTAATTTCATCAGTTTTGGAAAACCATCAAATAATAAAAGCAAACTCTAGATGTGTCCGCTAATTTTGCTAGACACCGATTCATTACTAATGCTGTTACGTCGTCAAGTATATCCTATCTAAATAAGGCTTTATTCATCACTTTAAAACATAAATAGGTGTTATCAATGAGTTACTAACAAAAGTTGCACTTTAAAAATTAGTCTGGAGACCCAAAAAGAAAAAAAGTTATAAAAAGGGACTAAATGGAATATATATATGTGAATTAAAAATAAGCTGGTGAATTATTTAAACTATAATTAGGGGAAAAGGGGCACAAGAATTGCATGCAATGGCAAGTGAAGGAAACATGACAAAGAAGCAAAAAAAAAAAAAAAAAAAAAAAAGAATAATAGAATAATAGAATAATAGAATGTGAGAGAGCACCGCAGATTCCGTGGGATCCAGGCTTGCACTCCAATCATCTTATGATGAGCAAGAAGAAACATAAAGAAGAATCGTCGAGGCAAAGTAATGCATTTTCTTTGCTCTTTGCTTTGCTTTGCTTTGCTTTCTCTTCTTTTCTCTTTTTTTTTTTTTTAACAAATTCTCTCCCAATTTAGGTATATGTATATACATTAATTATTCAGGTCGGTAGAGTTAAAAGAGTAGAGTTATTATTTCCCGTTTTTTGACTGCCTGTATTTTCAGCGTACTACTGTTATACATTTTTGTGTATCTTTTTCTTCGGAAATACGTATGTTATATTTGCATGTGAGTAAATGTGGCTGCTGTGCCCACTGGCACCAACTTGGCTTAGCTGTTTTCTCGGCCTCGGGCATTAAGTTTTCATAATTTATTTTATAAATTTTCTTTTTAAAAAAAAAAATTCAATCTATACACTTTGTGTAGAAGTTGGAAGTATATTTACAACGGTGTAACATCTCGATCACATAGTTCAAATCTAAATTTTGTAAAATTTGAAAGTCCGAACCTACTCACCATTTAAGAATAAGCATATATTGTCTAAGTAAATCATATATATTGTACTGATCTGGTTTAGAATCCTAAATTTCATGCCATTATACTATTAAATCATATGATTCAATAGTTTCTCAAGTACAGATGACAAAATGTAGATTTCATAAGGATTCATTATTACACCATATGATGTTATGGTTACACCATATGATGTTATGGTGTAATAATGGGAAATAGATTCAGTGCTAAGCTGAGCTTGTGTTGAGCATTAAATCAACTGTAAACAATTTTTGCATATGGCCCCAATTAATTGTTGACAATTGATCCGGTCCTCCGTATCAGCTTAGCTAAGCACCGGATCCTAATCTGTAATAATGAATTCATATGAAATCCGTATTTAGCGTTTACATCTGAGAATTTCTATATGCATATTTTACTTTGCTATAATTGGTGCATGTACAGTGAGAACAAAACCACTTGTGTTTTATGAGCTATTGTCTAATACTAATAATTCTGTTGTTAGTTTTGTTCTCTTAATCTGACAACGTCACGGTTCTTATTACAATAGAGGCTAAAAATTAGGGAACAATTAGTAAGTAGTTTTCAATTTGACTAACAAAAAAAAACTTCAATCTCTTCTATGAGAAACTCAATTTTCTTTTTCTCTTCATCTATATTAGTGGCATTCGAATCTCTCAGACTTAATTCACTTACAAATTAATACGTATGCAATTACGTAACCCCTCAAATCACATGTATTATTTTAAACAGAGTGAAAAAATCAAATTCGAAAGATACGAGTCATAACAAGCAATCGAAAAAAATTTGTATAATTAATACCTGGAAAACATGAAATTTGCTGCTTTGTGATAGCTAAGAGAATTAATTAGTTAATGAAAACTAAGAATAGAAGTGTGTCAACACACGCCAGTGAAGCAAGTAGAGGATAGAAAGCCAATTAAAGCCTTACAAGAGAGCAAGCTGAAATCGTGCAACTACCATTAAGCAAAGCTTAGGCTTTAATTAGTTTTAATTGTATGTTAATTAATTAATTATAAGTGTTGTGTTTAATTATTGTAATATTCTTTTTTTTTTTTTAATTTCTGAAAATTTTTCAATTCAATATCGTGAAGTGCGTTGGCAAAGTGTGAGAAAGAGAGTGTGAAACGGACTTTACGTTTAACACCCTCCTCAAATGTTTTTACTCATCATATTCTCTCTAATTTAGCATATTTTCAGTTACATTAAATTTTTTCTTCCCCCAAAAAAAAAAAATAATAATTAAGTAAAAAAAGAAATTAGTGTTAGTTTTTTGGTCTTCATTTTCTTTGTTGTCTTTAGATGCTCTCCTCTCTCTTTTAACCAAAATCCTACTATATTTAACTCTCTCTATTACTTAATTACAAACTCAATCCAAATTTTAGACGGACTAATTCTTCACTCCTCTAATTTACTCTTCTCTATTGGGTGGCCTTTTTTTGACTCCAAAAACTGACCATTTTCTTTCTCCCAATATAAATACACACACATCCCTAATCTCCCCCCCACTCTCTCTCATTCTTAAGCTCATTATTTTTCATTCTCTCTTTTACCCACATTCTCTCTTAAGCTTTTATTCTAATTTAATTTAATATGGAAGAAGCTCAAGAGGAAGTGTTGATGATCAACAGCAACAACAAAGATCAGCAATCTCACAATAATAACATCGTAAAAGGCAAACGAACCAAACGCCAGCGCCCTCAATCTCCGGTCCCTTTCGTTGTCAATGGTACCATTCACGATAATACAAATCTTTCATCATCACCGGCGGTGAGCTCGGCGGAGGAATTTTTCGACAGCACGGAGGAAGACGAGGACATGGCCAATTGTCTCATTCTGCTAGCTCAATGCCAATCAACAAGAGAGTCACCACCAAAGCCAAAGCCAGCTCATTATGATATTCACGAACAGGAAGAAACTGCACAATTACAGATAAACAACAACGTCAACAACAGTGGTATGAAATTTAACAGCAGGAGGTTTCTTCAAGCTCCGGGTACGGGTACGGGCAGCGGCAAGGGCGGGTGTTATGTTTACGAGTGCAAGACTTGCAACAGAACGTTCCCTTCGTTTCAAGCACTCGGCGGTCACAGAGCGAGTCACAAGAAACCTAAGGCCATGCTGATGAATGATGATAGGTTATCGCTCAAGTCACAACATCAACAGCAACAGCAACAGCAGTTTCTCGTTTCGAAATCGGATGATGAGGAAGAAGATGGCAATTTCCGAAACGTTTCGTCTCTTTCTTTGCAACTAAGTAATAACAATAGGGGTCATAATAATAATAATAGCAGCTTTTATAGCGGCAACATCAACAACGGCGTCGTGAAGGGAAACAGCAGCAAGGTTCATGAATGTTCGATTTGTGGGGCTGAGTTTACATCGGGGCAAGCTTTGGGCGGGCATATGAGGCGGCATAGGTCGGCACCGGTTGCCGCGACGGCGGCGGCGATGGCGACAACGACGAACACAACGCTATCGTTGACGCCAATGGCTGTTGTGGAAGCTGGACAAGATCAGCAAAGAAAATCATCATCGTCGTCGTCATCATCAAGAAATAATCTTTTGTCATTAGACTTGGATCTTAACCTGCCGGCGCCGGAAGACGATCCGAAGGAATCTAAATTACCCTTTTCTTCAAAGCAACAACAACAACAACAGCAACAGCAGCCGCAGCAGCAGCAGCAAAAATCATCTCTTGTCTTCACCGCCGCGGCAGCTTTGGTGGATTGTCATTATTGATGATAAAAAAGGTTTTTCTTTTCATTTTTTAATTAACTTTTGGGACGTTTTATATTCCATGCAGTGC
Source organism: Citrus cavaleriei (assembly GCA_030448925.1). Taxonomy (NCBI): domain Eukaryota; kingdom Viridiplantae; phylum Streptophyta; class Magnoliopsida; order Sapindales; family Rutaceae; genus Citrus; species Citrus cavaleriei. The sequence continues at coordinate 65,474 of JAUJEN010000015.1, forward strand.
AGTGACTGAAGAAAATTGATGTGGATGACGTTGAATATCACCACAATTGTTTTAATTCTTTTTACTGGAGAAAAAAAATAAAAATTATATGTAAAGATTCTTTTGATTCTTTTCTTTAAAAGTGTTCAATTTGTTGATGAACTTGAATTGGTATTCGATAACTTGACAATTAAAGCAATGAATATTGGTACTGTTATTATTATTATTATTATTATTTTTTTTTTTTTTGTTACTGATGATGAGAAGCCTGTAGTGAAGATCATGAAAATTGCATGATGGGCATCTTTTTCTTTACTTTTTCTTTTCTTAATTTTTTTCAGTTGAAAAGGGGGAATGTGTTACATTACACACACTTGATTGAAAACAGAAATTTTGTTACTCTTTGGATTTGTCACCACCACCATCACCAAAGGCCAAATGAAAAGAAAAAAACAAAAGAAATTATTGAAATTATGAATTTTGGGGCTGTAATTAATTAGCAAATGTGGTTTGTAAAATAGCTTCCTACCCAGCTAATTTTGTAGTGTTTAATTACTTGCTTGATCAAGCTTCTATTTGTTAGTTAACTAGCCTACTCAATACACCTCAGCAAATGCATGTGTGTGTGTGTGTGTGGATATATATCCACTGCTGCTTGAATGACGTACAAGCCTTAAATTGCACTACTGGGTTTCAGTGTTTCTGTTGCTTCTTCTATCTTCAATGCATGTGCTCGTCAGATCCACATCTTAGTCAAGCAGTTGAGTATGGATTATCAAAGCTGATTCAGTTATCAGATTTCTAAAACAACAAATTAATTATCATTAATTAATTGTTGTAATTGATCACAAGTTACTATGGCAAAGCACATAAGTGTGAAATGATAATTAAGATTGACTAAAACGACACAATTTAATCCAATCTGATATAGAAGATCGACTTAATTGCAATACGGTTCTCTTTTTTTTTTTGTCTTAGACTAATCTCAAGCAAGGAAATTAATACTAGTTGTAACATGACATGAGTAAAATTATTGAAGAGTTTGTGGATGCCAATTAATTAATTCAGCCAGTAAAATTTTATGGGTTAGTACTAAAATCCAAGATTATTGTTTCCAAATCACAAAGCTAAACTTGGTTAAGAACTACTAATATTTATTGTGACAAAAACAGGGCAGCTAGTTCAAACTTTTACAATAACTATTAACAGCTAATACATTCAAATATATATACGTAAAATAATTGTGGCAAATGACTTATGAGCTTTGTGTCAGCTTGCGTATAATAGTTGGCGATAATACCCATTTAAGGCTTTTTTAATTTTAATTAAGAGCTATGGCTAGCTAACTAGCCTTGTACCCAAATGCTTTGGCCATGTTTTCTGGCACCATTTTTTAAGCATCATTAGCTGTTGTTTAAGTAATAGTTAGGTGTCTGTCTAGCTCTAAGAAAGACAGCAAGTTTTGCAATAGTTTTTTAGATGCCCATTGGCTGGGCATATGCTTCACTAGTGCTTAATTTTTAAGAGTTTGGTCTTTTTCTTCTTTTTTTTTTTTTTTTTTGAAGAGCTGAAAAAGGGGTGTAAACTGTTAGGTTAGAGATGAGTGTACGAGTCGTGCTTATATTTTAGGAATAATTTGGTCAAATTTCTTGTAAGGTTTGGTATGAGAATTTTAAATCTACTAGTACTCATCTTGATCGTTGTTGAATTGTAATAATAAGTTTAGTATCTATCGCAATCTTAATTTAAATTAAGATAAAATACATTGAATTGGTTATTAGAAAATCCAAAACGTCTAAGCAATACTATACTATTGTTGATATGCTTTTAACTTTGACTATTTCCTCACAAACTAAGATGAGATTAGCTACAACACTATTACTTGTATATTCGTGTGTTGAAATTATTTTGAAAACTTTAACACCAAAATTGGCAAAATTGGCTTCGTTACTCCTAATTTTCATGAGAATTTATTTTAAAAAAATGTTACGCTTAAAAAGTAATACAAACCACTAATATATTACGTGATCGATTGATAAAAATTGAGATAATCACTCTTGATAATTTATTGTCTTTTTTTCATCTTTAATTTGATTCTTATCAGACACGTGGCTCTTATAAAATCCATTATATCTATGATAGTGGGATGAAAGAATATAATTTCTTATCAAAAGTTAATTTGTAAATATACGGATGTATAAATTATTCGTCTATTGAATAGATGGTAATGTTTTATAATTTATGAAATTTCCTTGTCCAACCATCCCAATACATAAGCCGCATCTTACAAATTAACTTCACACTAATTAATCATAGATGACTTCATTCATCAAACAAGTTTTTCATATCTGATTAGAGATTACAGCAATTACACAGAAACAAAGATCAATCAATTTGACTCTCTATGCACAAAGTTATGGCATTACAAAGAATGACTGTCGATCAGCTTTTCATATGCTAATCTAGCTAACAATAATAACCAATCTTGTAACTAACTTGCTGAGCTTTCGAAACTCGTAACCAACTCCTTCTGACATTGCAGCCACATAACCAACTGTAAAACTGAATTTTAACCTCCTTGGTCAACACCACATCACTCATGATAAAATCTTACTCAACCGGAATTTATTTCTTAAATATTCACATCATATAACTCTTGGAAGCTTAGCGCAGAACGACAGAAAGCTCTGATAAAATCATTTAGAGTTAGAGGCAGACAATTGAGGAGATGAAGAGGAAAAAAAAAAAAAAAGGACTTAGTTTACCTCATTCTATTCCATTATTTCGGGGCAAGCAGATCATTTATGGTGAAAAGGATGAGTATTGTAGATCACATGCCGTAGAAAATTCCAACGGGTGCTGCGCGAGATCGACGATGAAGATTAGCTAACGCAATTTGGAAATTAGGGTTTTGTATTTCCAATTTTTAATTTTTTAATATTTAACTTTTTTTGGTCAACTTGAGCATTTTAAAATTTCAACGGGTAAAATGAGAAACTCCATTCCTGATTCCCAAGAGTAATATGGATCCCATATGTTGATGACTTATTCCCGTTCTCCCAAAAAATTTTGTAAATAAAAAAAGTATTGATTCCAATTTGGGTAATCTAATTTCTATTACTAATTAGTAAACATACCATAATCATATTTGATCTAATACTCCATTACATTCATACAGCTTATAAAACACCTTGATAGGTCTTTACCTCTTAAATGTTTTTGAACAATTTGATAATCTTATCCTAATCCTTCGGATTCGGATTGAGTAAGAAATTTTGACCCAATCCAACCAAAATTTCATTTTTGAAGATTGAGAGGAATTGGCAACCAAACCACTAGCTAAACCACATGCAACTTCACTAATTTGCAAAATTCTATTATATATAACTAAGAAATTGACTCTATATTCGTTTTTGAACGGTTACCATTAAAATAAATTACGTCAAAACGAAGGTTTTTAAATCATTTCAACCTTACATCATTTCTGTCACCTTCGCGGGAAGGGTATACACCAATGGGCCTTCTCATTTCTCAGTTCTTGGGCTTTAAGCCCACACATCTACTGATATTTTACTTACCATACCAATTACCAAACCAAACCTCTTCACTCTCGCCTCGGAGACTCTAGTTTCTTAAAGCATTGTAAATAATAAAAAAATGAGGACACTTTCGTTTCTCAATCAAATTCATCTTCAGTTCAGATTATGATAAATACCCAACTTTCGTTTCTTAAGCATTATAAAAAATAAATAACTGGGGACACTTGTTCGAGCCCCTAAATAAACTCTTTCCTCTTTTCATAGAACGTAGAATATAATTAGATTTTTCTCTAATTATTAGTGACAATAAATTTTTTGCCCATGTTCTCAAGAGACATTTAAACTCTGCGTATTTCGATCCCAATACACTATGGCCGCATTTATTTTCTGGAGTGGAAGTGAGAAGTGTAGATTTCTCTCACTCCAGTGTTTACTTCACCAATTTAAGGAAGGATTTGGAATCCCACTCCGTAGGCCCCACTCCTCCCACTTCTCATATTTCTATCATTTTTCTTATTTAATTTAATATTTAATATTTAATAAAATAAATAATATTATATTTATTTGAATAATATTATTATATTTAACTAAATAATAATTTACATTGATTCTAAGTTAAAATTACTTAAAAATAATATTATTATATTAATAAAGAATTAATAAATATTACTATATGCTATCTTCATTTGAAAATATAATATTATTATATTTATTTTAAAAATAATAGTACTATATTTATTTAATATTAATAATAATAAATAGTTTATTCTAAGAAAATATTAATTTTGTACTAAATATTATTATTTTATTATTTTATATAATAATAAATTTAATATATTTATATTTAAATTTAATATATTTATATTAAATAAAATAAAATAGTGTTTCATTTTATATTTACCCTTCTTTTTTACCCTCCTTTTATTAAATTTACTATAATTATATTTAATAAATATTATATTTATTTAAATATTATTATTATATTTAACTAAATAATAACTAGACTCGATTCTAAGTCTAAATTACGTAAATAATAATACTATATTTATTTTTAAATAATATTATTATATTTATTTTAAATAATAGTAATATATTTATTTAATATTAATAATTAATACTAATAAATAGTTTATTCTAAGAAAATATTAATTTCATACTATGTTAATACTAAAAATGTTTCATTTATATTGCCCTTATCAATAATTTTTAATTTATATAATTAAAATTAAAATTAATAAAAAATTGTGATGTACATAATTAAGAATATTAATAATTATTATAAATTTAAAAATATAATAAAATAAATTTTTATTCATTAAATATATATTTTTATTAACTTTGTAATTAAAAACTGTAATTCTTTAAATAAAAATAAAATTATAATTTAAAACTATTTACTCCCAATCCAAGACAAAGTAAACACATAAATTAAATTCTAATCTTCATTCCATACTTCTATTTCAGTGTAAGTAAATAACTTACTTCAACTCCCACTCTCACTCTACACTCTCAATCTTAGTATTTCCACTCTTAATGATTCCCACTCCAATCCAAAAAGTAAACACTACCTATATATTTTAGATGTAACAATGTTTTAAAAAAAAAGAAAAAAAGAAAAAAAACAATTGCAAAGAAAATGAGAGATCGCCTGGCTTCAGTACTTTTTCCCCCGTTTGCTGCAAATTTTCTATGGGTATTATAGTCTTTCTATTTATCTTTTTGGTTAATACTCATCTGCAAGTTTTTCAGCAGTTATTTTCATAAAACCAAAATGGTTATTTTTACAAACAAATTTACTCATCTCTCCGTCGAGACCTGTGCCTCCATTGCTTCTTTACTATTTGATACTTTCGTTTATCGTACCTTCTCCAGTAACAACCATAGCCGGCCGCCGCCGCCGCCACATTGCTCCGGTCGCCTCCGTCTCCTCATTTATACTTCTCTGACGGTTACAAAGCGAGTCGTTACTGTAAGTTTCCACCAAGTGTTTAAATTATTTTTCAAATTTTGGTTTATAAAGGTTTTAATTATTGGGTTTCTAATATTTAGGTTGCTTCTGTTAATGGATCATTCAAATAGTGGGAAAGAAGCATTAGAAGGAATTGGAAATGATGGAGAGCTCAAAGTTGGAATGGAGGTAAAATCAGATGCTGAAGCTTATAATTTGTGCAATAATTATGCCTTTCGAAAGGGTTTTAGTCTTCGAAAAGGGCATGTTCGTAGAGATGCATCGGGTAATATTCGGCAACGGGATTTTGTATGTTCAAAAGAAGGGTTTCCAGTGGATGAAGACTTGTGTGATGCGAAAAGGTGTAATAGGTTAGAGACAAGGACTGGTTGTAAGGCTTTGATGCGTTTTACTGTAAGTAATGGGGTGTGGATGATTTCGCATATTAACTTTGAGCACAATCATGAATTGGCTAAACCTGAAGAAAGACAATTTTTAAGATCATGTCGAAAAATATTTGAAGCTTCTGGGGGTGTTGATGTTGGTAGGAGACGGACGAAACCTGTTTCTTATTTAGGAAATGATTTCGGTGGTGATAGGAATGTTCAGTTTGCTAAGAAAGATATGGAGAATTATTTGCCAAGGGAGATGGGTAATATGATGGAACCAGGGGATGTGCAAAGTTTGCTGAACTATTTTAGACGTAAAAAGTGTGAGGATCCAAGCTTTTTCTATGCTGTCCAGGTGAACCAGTTGAATCAAGCGACAAATTTCTTTTGGAGAGATGGTAGATCGAAGTTAGATTATGATTGTTTCGGTGATGTGGTCTCATTTGACGCAACATTTCGACTCAATAAGAATAATTTAATTTGTGCACCATTTGTGGGAGTGAATCATCATTGGAAGAACATGTTATTTGGTTGTGCTTTTTTGTTGGATGAGAGCACCCACTCCTATGTTTGGTTATTTGAGTCATTTTTGGAGTCAATGGGAAATACACAACCGAAAACCATTTTTACGAATGAAAATGAAGCGATGTCGAAAGCAATTGAAACTGTATTTACGAAGACACGCCATCGATTGTCCACTGGGCACATTGTTAAGGATGCTAGAAGAAATCTTGCTAACCAATTTGCTAATCTTGAATTTATGAAATATTTAAACAAATGCTTTTATGAATGTCATGATGAAACTGAATTTCAAGTCTTGTGGGATGACATGATTAACACATTCAGTCTTGGTGATCATTTGTGGCTTAAGAAATTATACTCACTTCGAGACAAGTGGTGTCTTGTTTTCAATTCAGATACTTTTTCAGCAAATATTGACTTTGTCCGAAGGAGTGACAACATAGATACTGTTTTCCATCAAGTTTCTACAAAAAGGATGGATGTCATCAGTTTTGTGCAGCATTTTGAGGAAAAAACAAAGGAGATGCATTTAGATGAGTTGGAAGATGATCATTTTTGCAAACATGTTGTGCCTCATCTCCAAGTATGGAGTGGAATTTTAAATCATGCGGTTTATGTTTATACAAGCAAAATATTTAATTTCTTTGAAATGGAGTTATTGGGTTGTATGGGAGTGCGGATGAAAGAAGTTTGTAAAGATGGTGAAGTTTGTATATATGAAGCAATTGAAGAAGGCCAACAAAAAGTGTGCAAAATCAATTATAATTTGAGTACTCAGGATATTTCATGTTCTTGTAAATTATTTGAGAGAATGGGGATTTTGTGTCGCCATGCACTAAAGGCATTTGATTTCAATAATCTCACTCAGATACCAGTGCAGTACATATTGAAGAGATGGACCAAAGAGGCAAAGAAGGGAATTGTGGTGAGTAATGAAAGACATGGCTTATCAAGTAACACTGCTAAGTCTGTCCAATCATTGCGCCTTAGTGAGCTGATGCATATGGGAAGTAATGTTTACAGCATAGCATCTCTGAGTGATTCAGGAACTAAGATTGTTAAAGAGAAGCTAGCAGAAGCAATGGAGTTACTTGAGAAAGATGAAGAAATTGTGAATAGGCTGGCACATGCTAAGAAAGTGGATTCATCTCCATCTTTGAATGCAATTTCTGACATTTGGACCATGGCCTCCTTAAGTCAGGTCTGATTTTTGTTATAAGTTTTGAATTGATTATCCGGACTGGACAATTAGTTATAACTGTATTCTAATGTTAACGAAGTTGTGATGCAGGATTCAAACAATCATGGTATTGATCAATTTCAGAGTCAACAAAATTAATGGTTATGTATAAAGTTTTTTCTCTCAAAACAGACTGGCATTTCGTAGTTTAGTAGGATATAATTTGCACAGGAACATTCTGGACATCCAGTAACCTTGACATATTGGAGATGGGGAATGGAAACTCATTTAAATGATTTTTTTTTTTTTTGCCCTTTTCGCCTTCCTTTATTTAGAATTTTAGATTCTCTGCACAATGATATTACGACAATTTTATGTAAATAAACCTACAACTCCATATCTTGAAGTCTTTTTCAAAAGCTTTTGACCCTTTGAAATTTTCAAGTGGTAATTTATTTTATATGAAAGTATTAGGTGAATTTAAAGGGCAGCTTATTAAGTTACTTGCCAAAGCTGTTCATATATTTATGTTTTAAGAAGCACTATTCTTGACAATTTACCTCATTTTGCCTGCGACATTTGTAAGTTTTAGGCGGCTTGTAGGTGAAATCACAAATTGAAAACATAGTCCGAATTTGATTTGTTGGCTATCTGTCATGATATATGGGATTCTTTTGTGGAGAGATCAGGTGGTATATCATATAGGTGACAGAGATATTCTTCTCATTCTTTCCCATCAGAATTTTATCAATCAGGTAATAATGTGTCAGGTGTTTCCTAGTTAAAATTTGGGTTATGTTTAATCCGGTGTATTGTTTCCACAGAACTACTTTGAGGTGGTTTGAGCAGACCTACTCTGTGAGCCATGAAGAGTCTGAATTTATTATGATTAAATCATTTGTATTTGTCTAGGATTCATGTTTACTGTATTAGTCTTTACAAGATTGGTAATGGAGTATGATAATTCATTCCAGATATGTTCTTCCTGTGATTACGTTGTGACTTCACTCGTCTCATGTCTGTATTACTAGAGAATTGAGTTCCATGATTAAATCATTTCTGTATGTCTAGGATTCATGTTTACTGCAGTGGTCTCTCCAAGATTGTTAATGGAGTATGATAGTTCATCCCAGAAATGTTCTTCCTGTGATTACATTGTGACTTCGCTTGTCTCATGTCTGTAATACCAGAGAATTGAGTTCCATGCTTCTTTTTCTTGGTGGATTTTTGTTTTTATGCAGACAAAATTGTCTTTGCAGTTGAGTTCAAAATGACTAATGGTGACGGAATCACTAGTTTGAATTGTGCATGATTGATTTGCTATTCACACCTGAGTTTTGATCCTTAATAACCTGCAACTATTTGTTTAGCTGAGATTCTAATGTATCCGCAAGAATCTGTTAATTTTAAGCTGTTTTGCATCTGAAGCATTGGGCAAATAAAAGACAACATTGGATGAAGCTGTTATGAAGTACATTCTTTTATGTTACTGCTCGATATTTTTTTTATTGTATAAAATTCGAAGCTATTGTTTCTTTGAATGAATTTAATGGGCTGAGCCTTGTGCTGAATAATTGAGAAATACTTGTGGCTATCTTCTTATGAAGCATGTCTTTGTTGTCTTCCCTGCCCTTGACTCTTCACCCTCTGGCTTCTTGCACATTTGCTTGATTCTCTATTTCTTAGCCATATAAATTCATGCTTGGCTTTATATAATTGTTCTGTCGATCTCTGTTCAGTTTTTATTATTTTTTGAGACTATTGAAAAAGCACTCACAAAAGGCCCATAATGACTTCTGCTATGCAAGTGTAATACCCCCTTGCATTTAGTGTTCTTCTGTGATGAATGGATAAAATTCTAAAGCCCGATCTTATTATTAAAATTCCAAATCAATATTATTCATTTCTATGCATGCAGATGGTGTTATCTGGGCATAATTGGATGTGCATTGCGGCTTAGGACCCGTTTAAAATTACTTTTAAGAGGTTCAAAGTAGTTTTAAAAAATTAAAAATTAATTTTTAGTGTTTGATGAATTTTTTTAAAAATATTTTTGACAAAATTACTTCATTCTAAAAATAGAATTTGAAAACCACAGAAGTAGTTTTTTAAAATCTGATTTTAATAAAATTCAATGTATATCTGTGCATACAGCATATATTAGAAATAGAATCTTTAAATTTAAATGGATTATTATTATCAATTATATTGTGATAACAAAATAAAAAATAAAATTAATAAAATAAAATTATGTATTTTAATTATTAAATTATCATATATACACAATAAAAAATATTACATATATATGTTTATAAATGTATAAATAGATTTTATTTAACATTATGAATGTTGTAGTCATTTGCACTCTTATAATAATTTAACGGTAAGATTTATTAAATATAAATAACTGTTTTGAAAACTCGTAATATTTTTAAGAAAAAAATTTATTAAACATTTAATTAATTACCTTCACAGCTAATTATTTATACAAAATAATTACTAGTAATTATTTTAAAATATACATCATTACTAAAGTGACCCTCAGTAAAAAATTGGATGCGGTAAGCCAAATGGTAGTAAGAGTTCATGAGATTGTACTGTGAATGAATAAAAAAGGAACAAATTTTTTTCCTTCTTCAGCGTTAGGGGAAATCGATTACGGAAACAGGAGCAGTACATATGAAGGGCTAAACAGACGATGTTGCTCGTCATTCTTGTCGACAATAAATGTCTAAACAATTTATTCGTGATTAATAAATTCACATGCAGCTCTGCATGCATTCAAAAGCATTAAAGATTTCGAAGCTGTATCGAGTGTGAAATCTCCATATAATTTCGTGTCATTTAAACTGCTGGTTATTACTGTATTTTTACGTATAAACTATTAAGATCATATTTTTTTGCGATATTGGAGGAAATTAATTAAAAGGTACCCTCATACTTTCTTTGTCTTCTTTTGCTCTTGTTATATTGCATGTCACTACTAAAATTACACGATTGAGATGTTATTTGTTGTTTTAGCTTATTATATTTAATTAAAAAAACTTTTCAAATACTAAGAAACTAAATTATAAGTTTTATGTATCTTACTAGTTAATATAAGAGTTAATATTATCTCTTACCCTTCAAATAACCGAATGCAAGACTAAGAATATGATGCAATCATCTGTGAATTTTTGAATAGATGTTTGTTGAAGAAAGAAAAGAAGGCAGTTTATGACTCTTTTATTAGACTTACAGTTAAAGAAAAGCAGTTTATGACTCTTTTATTAGACTTACAGTTTGTGATAAATTTGTTTCAATAGCACCGGATAATTTTGGAGCTTTTTAATGATTCTTGTGTCATATGCCTGGAAGAAGACAGGATTGGAAGTGAAAAGAATTAGCAGAGTAAGAAGAATTGAAAGGGAAAATAATTAGCAAAGTTAGAAGAAGAAATGATTGAAAAAGGGATTGAAAGGGAAAAGAAATTACAAAGTAGAAAGAAAAACGGTTTGGATGTAAAAGGGTTAGTGCGAGTAATTGTGGAGTATTTGACAATCCGGTGAGTTTAAATGTTAATTTAGGTAAAAATTAAAATTAAAATAAATAAAAGTCAAAAAATTTGAGAGCGAATTCCAAGCCTAATACATAACATTTTAGTGAGTGGTGAAGGGAAAAAAATTTAACATTATCTATATGCAATCTTATTTTTCTATACTCTATATTTGTTATTTTTAACCTTGTGATATTTGGACAAATAAACTCAATAAATATGTTATTAACGTAAACTCAATATATATATATATATAAAGTGTTAATACATTGGAATACCCAACATGTATAAAGTCTAATTCTTTTTTTAGTGTTCTAAATTACCTTGGAATAAAATATTAATACGTATTTCACAAATAAAATAAAATAAAATAAAATGGTATTAAAACGTAATTGTTTATTTTTAATTAGACAAAAGAAATTATTAACATATACAAATTAACTAGAAAAACCATAAAAATTATTAAAAAGTTAAGGAAGATTGTCAATTTCTTTCTGAAATCAATACATATAACTTATCTCCTACAGTTTTTATAATATCTAAAAACCACTTGTTACCAAAATTTTAAAGGAAAAGAGGGTAAATAGGTCATTTGGTTGATGATTTATGTTGGAAATATAAAATATATATTTATTATTAGAAAAATATTTAAAAAATAACAAAAAGCACAAGAAAAAATATCTTATTATTAATTTTTTATTTGCTCCGAAACATAAATTTTCTTATTTTAGTACTCAAATTTTTATTTTTATTTTCATTGATGTGATTTATCTAATCTATTTAATTTATTTATTTTTTATTTTAATTTATTTAGTACTTAAACTTGTTCCTTGAAAACAAAGGTAATCCTATAAAGTTATGCTATCACAGAGTTATTACCTGTTATGAAAATAGTGAGGGGGTAAGTAGTATATACTAATTTCAGTATGGGAAAAATATGAATCATTTTACAATTTAAAAGATTACTTAAAATTATTTAAATATGTAAACAATTAATAAACGAATAAAATATTAAAAATTAACAAATCAACTGTAGGTTTATTAAAAAGATAATTATATATAAAATTAATCTAAACATTTTAATATCTTTCCAATAAATACTGTAGGTTAAGACCAATTGAAATTAATTATTTAATTGAATCCAATATTCAATATCATCTACAACCATTTTTTTTTAATCCTTCCACTTAATTAAGATATTTCTACAACCTTTTTGAATAACTGATATTGTATTTGTATCATAATACCTCTCCTTATTTATTTATTTTTTGTTGATAGACCTCTTTGTTATTTTGAAATTGAATCATTGGCATGTTTAATTTAAAACCTTACACTCATTTTTAATTAATTTTTTTTTCAAATATCAGTTTTTTTTAATACATTCACTATCAAATTTCATTTCACACTTTTACGCTCTTTTTATTTCATTTTTTTTAATAGATATTGTGGTATTTTTTTCTTACATTCACAACAAATTATGTAACCCCAATAGCTCCATTACAAAAAATATTGTAATTTTTCATACTTTTATTTTTATTATTTTATTTAATCCTTTAATTTGCTTTGTAAATAATAATTCATCATCTCCAAATGGGTGCTAAATTAATTTTATGTAGTATGGACTGACATTATATTATTAAAAATTTTTATTACTATATATATGAATGATAAAAGATTTTATTAAAGATTTTATTAAATTATAGTTTGATACAACCTAATGTGATAAAAAATAATACAATACAATCTAATACAACAAATAATGACGAAGCAAATGCACGCATAAAATAATAATACTTGAAATTAATAACATGATAAAAATAAGAGTAAGAAAAATTATAATACTTTTGTAATAGAGTTGTTGGGATTGTATAATTTGTTATACATGTAAGTAAAAAGTACTATATATAATATTTATTAAAAAAATTTATAATAAAAAGAATATAAAGTGTTAATGAAATTTGATAGTAGATTTAAAAAAATCCTAATATTAAAATAAAAAAAGAGTTTATGGTTCTAAATTAAACATGGTAATTATTCAATCAACATAAAATAAAAATAATATTAAATAGTGTAAGGTGTTAATTGAAATGTGTCTATGGATGCAGGTGAAAATTAACTTAACATTATTATGAAGTAAAGTTTAAATAAAAATGAGTGGAAGGGGTTTTAAGAAAATGTACATTGGTGCTGCCAAAAAAAAAACAAAAGAAGTTGTATGGTACCACCGATGTAAACCCTATTAAGCATTCGTGATTGGGTCATAGATGTTATTAAATTACAATGATATTAAACAAAAACAATTAACATTAGCTAGCGTATTAGGCTTTTTGAAAACCTTTTCTCAGCGTTTCAAATCCTTGCTTTCTGTAACATATTAGAATTAGATATACCTTATAAAATGGTGATAAAAGTCCATGAAACTGTATTATGAGTTAAAAAAAAAATAAAATAAAATGAATGAATGAATGAATGAATTTCTACACAATCGATTCATGATAACAACAAAGTAAGGAGTACATGACAATGTATACCAACCAACATATTATTTCACGTAATAAGAGCTCCATCACATGCAGCTTAACATGAGCTCAGACCATTAAATCTTTAGAGTTGAATCTGGTGTGAAATGGAATCCCTTATAACTTCATTTGTCATTCATTCTTCTAGTTTTTATTGAATTTTGAGGTATAATTTCATTTTTCATTTTTACGACTAGTTTTCATTGTACTTTTACCTATAAATTGTTAAAGCTACACTAGCGGAGAAAGTGAAAAGTCTATCAAGTACAACTATGATATTGGAGCAAATTAAAATTAAAAGTTTATTCAGTGCTATTCGTAAAAAAAAAGTTTCGAAAGTGCTTTTGGTGTGTTTACTCATCATTTGCTCATGGGTAAAATATAAGTTATATGAAAGCATTGGTACCTTAATTTTTAAAAAGAAATATTTCACTTTGATATATATTTATGAGCATGGGCATTTGGTTGATCCACTATTATAAACCGTGGCATTTGGCTGATTGAAACTTTGATATAAGAATAGTGAACTGATAGAATGAATCCTGCATAATTAGGACCACTATTACAACACATATTGTCGTTCCTATCTTTTGAAGATGTTGTTCGAACTAGTAAATTGTCTAAAACATGAGGAAAGGCCAGCAGACATTCCCGGTTTTGAAATTTAATCATAGGATCAAGATTAAATGGGAGTATTGGATTATAAAATTAATCTAACTTGAAGAAATCCTAGCTCAATTCATAGAAGCTTCTTGCGATAGATATAATTGATGTGGTTGGTAAAGTAAGTAGTAGGTTTTGATAAATGATTATGATTTGTGGGGTAGTTGAATAAATAAATGGTTGGAATTGATTTGTAATATTTATAAATACCCCATCATTTAAGTATAAAAAAAAGAGCAACAAAATCTCTAAATTGAAGAGAGTGAAAAATAAGAGTTGTAGTATTTGAAGAGTGTTCTTAAAGAAATAAAAAGTGTTTATTTTGAGTGTTTGAAAATTTTTTCCCAAAATTCTCCAACAAATTTATCTCATCTGCTCCCATTAAATATTTTTATGTTAATTTCTATTTTACACTTATATGAAATTATTCAAAAGGTTATTAAAGAATTGGTTGCCACAAATATTAGCTGCGTCGACGCTAAGCATTACTCCTGCATTTTAATGCCAAAAGGCAGTGAGGGAATGGGATAAATTCATGGTTCGCTTAATATTATGCGCCATGGAACTAGCACTTTCTTCAGGTCACTTTTTGCTGGAATTACCCTAATTTGCTTCCAAAAGTCTGCTACTGTTGTGGTAGGCGTTTGCTTCATTGCCTTTGCAATTGGCAATGGCTTGTATGCTTGTTGGGTAAGTCAAAGAATTGGGTTTTGGTGTTAGTTTCTAATTCAATTGTGAGTCGTTACAACCCGTTATAAAAACTACATATTTGAATCAACCCATTCATTGGATGCTTGGAAGTTGGAACTGGATTCCTGTGGACGTCTTTAATTTTTTCCACATCTATATTTAAAAGCAAAATTATTTCATGTAAATGTTAAGCTATATGTTTTTTTTTTCTCTAAAATGTGGGGTGTGAAAAGAAAAAGAAAAAAAAATAATGATAAGGGTAAATTGGGAATTATGTGGGTTATTTTGAGAGGAAAAAATACTTTAAAATTTTGGGTGGGGTTAATTGAGAAATAGAGATTGATAAAATAAATTGAAAGGTCAAATATCAATATTTTTTTTTAATTAATGAATAATAAGTGATGTCCAGACGCAAAGTTCAACCCAATGCCTAGTGAGATAATTGTATTTTTGAAGTACAGCCCAAAAGTCTGATTCAAATAGAAAAATGAAAAAAATATTCTCTCTCACAAACCCACATTAGAAATATTAAACTCTTGACCTCAAATATGAGTTGAGAAGGCATATAGGACTCAAGCATGAATATATTTAATAACAACAGAATTAGTACTATTCTATAAAAAGGAAAATTATCATTTATCCACCCATTGTTTAATACTTAATTTGAAAACAGTAGACATAACCTTTTAAAATTATTAATAATTCATATTTACAAAGTCTATTAATATAAAAAAAAAATCAACTACTACTAAATACACAACAATCATTAATTCATAGACAATTCTAATAGTTGTAAGTAGACCCAGGAAAAGGTGATTATTGCGTAGAAGACAAGAAAAATAAAATAAAATAACATTAAAAACAAAGCAAGATGTTTGTTAGCGCAAACATCGATATTCTTCTTATTTAATTATTGAGCACTGATATTGAAACAAAAGAAATTAGACAAAACACTAAGAAAAACAACTGTAAATCGAGCTGGTTTGTAGTGACACTTAATTTTTAATATAGCAAACAGACCTGTTTTAACGTTATTTTTATAAGCATTTTGTCTCTATCAAATTTTTTTTTTCCAAATCACTTACCATCTTCGTTCTTGTATTGTTGGTGGTAGTCGATACCAACCGGCTCAAACCCAAATTCGATGAGCTCCAAATCCTCCATCAATTTCTTGAAGTGCACTTTGATTTCATCAATGGTTTTGGTGGGAACCAACGAATGAATTTTGACCCATTCTTCATCTTGACCCTCTTTGTAGTACAAAGCGACGCCGTTCTCAAAAGCTTTGTTCTCTTCCCAGCTCCATTGCTTTTGATTTGATCCTGACATTATGTTTGATTTTTCTTTACGGCAATGTTAGAGATTAATTTGAAGAATATTATTGTTTTATACACACTAACGAGCAAGGCAAATCTTTCGAGATTAATTTTCTTTTCAAAGGCTCACTTGTAGTGGTGAAGTAAAGATTTCTTTTCCAGTTTCCTTTCTTTGTTTCCATCAATGAAAAGATTTCAGTGATTTTCTTTCCCCTTTTTTTTTAATGGGTTTTAATTTGAATCATTTTAAATTATTAGAGTGGTTCTTTGAAACTGGAATTAGTGTAGCATTTCATTATACATTGAGCATTTTTTAGTGAAAGGGGAATAAAATTCTAAAACTAGAGAGCTTAATTACTGATAAAATTCCGAAACAGTGTTATTCCATTTTGTGTGTGCCAAACCAAAGCTGCTGAGCCTTTTCCAAGAGATGCAGATGTCATCCTAAGAATTCAATTAGTGAACTAAATTTGGAGAAAGAAAATGTTATCACAAAGTATATAGCATAAAAAAAAAAAAACCTACGACTTTCTACTATTCACGAAATTCTAAATTGTGTTATGTTTCTCATCTTCGATTTTGAGTAATGAACCCTTATACAGCGCTATGTTGCCATGGCCAATTGATGTTGGCACCTGACGTTAAAGATGGCTAACGGGCTGGTCCAGTCTGTCATCAAAGGAAGGTCCATGTGTCCTCAAATTCGTGCTGCCCATTATTATGTTGTGCCTAATTTTTTTGCTTAAACCCGGCCAGCACACGTGCCGTGCCCACTCATGACATGTTCATACGTTATGTGTTTTAGGCCGTGTCGTGTCTAAGAAAAAAAGTACAATAATTTTTTTTTCTTAATTTTTTAAAGAGACATACTAAGTTGTTGGTGTACTTTTTTCAAATCTATTTACTTTTTTAGATTTATGTGCCTTTAGTCAAATTCAATAGAATTAAAAATTCAAAACTCAAGTCAACATTCAATAATAATAAACTAATAATAGTAAGAGAATCTAATATTAAACTAAATCCTACTACATTAACATTTCTTTTTAATACTTAACAACAACAACAACAATAATAAATTTTTCTTAAGGGTTAAATTTGACTCACATAAAGTTATAGATCATAGTCCATAATAATATTAATACGTATTTATAAAATCATGATATTTATAATTTTATTTATTAAATCATGATATCAATTATTAATTTAATAAATTATAAACATAAATCAATTAGAGTATCTTTTTTTGAAACTAAGAATTAAATGAATTTAAAAAATTTGTCTAATAAAATATATTCAATTTTAAGTTATTTCTAAAATCATAAAACTTTAAGTTTACTTTCATTAAAATGTGAAGCGTAGTTATTGTGAATTTTTTCTCGTACCATGCTTTAGTTTATTTCTAATCATGTCATGCTTTTAAGCATCGTGTACCTAAAGTTCTAAACCTAGCACAACCCGCATGAGTGCCGTGCCGTGTTGCTTGCCCTACCTAAACGTGCTCATGCCATGTCGTGCCTCGTGTTGCCCGACCCCATGGCCATCTTTACCTGACATGTATAACAATCATTAATGAGGTTGTAAACTTAAGGTTCTTCTTCTTCTTCTTTTGATCTAGCTAAGTTACATCAACGGTAACTTATATCAACCTAAAATGAGTTTTTTTGTATGACTTAGTTGTTGTTTATCAAACAACTAAGAGATTATAGAAAACTACTTTTGGGTCAACTGTAAGTTACATTATATGTAACTTAGCAGTTGACTTTTTAATGATATTTTATGACTTTTTACGGCATTGATGATAAAGTTGTTGTGAACTATTGGATTTAAATTTTTCAATCTTTACCATTGGTTTAATTTAGTAGATAAATATCTGATTGCTTAATTAATAGGTAATATTTCAAGTTGCTGGTAATATGATGTTAATGCTATAATTTTATTTTTTTTATAAATCTAGATCACTAACAGAATTCAATATTAAATATGCAAAATATACTTATTTTATTTAAATGCGTACATAATAAATATGAATTACCTCAGCAATGTATGTTAATAGTGACAGTAAGATGAAAATCTAAAATTGAGTTGTGTTAATATCATAAATATATATTTTTTAAAGAAAAATA
Source organism: Citrus cavaleriei (assembly GCA_030448925.1). Classification (NCBI taxonomy): domain Eukaryota; kingdom Viridiplantae; phylum Streptophyta; class Magnoliopsida; order Sapindales; family Rutaceae; genus Citrus; species Citrus cavaleriei. Next base: position 83,877 of record JAUJEN010000015.1, read on the forward strand.
TATAAACTTTTAAATATACTATACTTAATTTTTATTTATTTATTCTTAGAACTAAATTGTTTTTATTTTTACTTAAACATAGGAAACCAGTGATTAGTTCCTTCCCATCCATTGTTTTATGAAAAGCGATGAAATTTTTTATAGAATAAATGGTAACAACTAATGATATGCCATTTGACAATCATTTTCCTTCAAATATATTACGGCGAGCAAATCAAGTAAAGTAGAGGTTTTAAAGCATGTGAAGAAGAATGGCCAAGATTTGTATTTTATTTAATAACGTCATTTCGTTAGCTAATCAATAACTGCCAAGAAAAATAATAAATAAACCCCCTGAGTTTTGTACAATTTTTTTCTCTGTTAACTCCAAATTTTCAAACATTTGATAAATAATTTCAGTTTTGATCTTGTGATATCTGAACATACTTAAAGAGTTTATTTATTTTTAGCTGAGTTTATACACTAGTTCAGCAAAAACCCTCAATATCTTACTTTCACTTCACCCGTAACCGTAAATCATATTACTTGGCAGATATATTTTGATGTATTTACAAAGATTTTAAGTGGGAAAGCTCCAATGAGCTACTAAATTAGCTTCAAGAACAGAGCTCAATTAATTTTAAAATCCAGCCGCAAGAACTCCTGATAGATGGATGGCTCTAACAAAGTGTTATAAGTGAATATGAATGGTGAATTTGTTTCAAAATGAGTAATGATAGACATCTCAATAGTTAAATTTGAATTTAAATCCCAACTGATATGACATAGATAGTAGTTGTTGTTACAAAAATTGAGTAGCTTGTTTGATTAGCCTCGGAACCCCTTCATTAGAATCTCAATCTTCAAAGGCCTGGATAGTGCTTTTTTGTGCCTCAGCCTTGTTTTTTGGTTGCCGAGCCCTCCTTTTATAGGCTTATAATTGGGGTCTTTTGTAATCTGTCAAAAGTAAATGTGTGATGGCCATGCTTTATGAAGTAAATGTCTGTTGTTTTCGTTGCACACTTCATAATACCTTAAGATGAAAACGAGGTAATGCTAAAACCATTTGGCTGTTTTACACATAAGAATTGAGAGTGTGTGATGCATGAGAGTCATCATAAAACTATGTGGATGTTCCAAACTCTAAATCTAAAGGGGGTATAATACAATCTTCTATATGTCAAGCTTAATTAATGGACTTTTATTATATCACCTAGTCAAGGAAGAGCATGCTTCTACTACAGCGGTTAAATAATTTTGCATGAAACTCATCTTCTAATAGATGAATGATTACAATCCAAGAAATTTTTATCTCTGCATTGTAGCCAAATACTATTTTGCTCATTGAACCAGGATATTCATGATTACAAAAAAAGTAAGAAGTATATGCATATATTAACTACTTGAACATATAGTTTTAATGTACATATGTATTAAGATTAAGTAGGTAGCTTTTCATGCTCTCTAATTAACAGCAAAGTGAAATCTTGTAAAATTACGGGTGAAACAAAAAAATGAATGGTTTTAGGATTTTATACTGCTAGCTGTTATTGTTATTATCTTAAAATCATTATATTTAAATACATGAGATATGGGAAGAAATTAAAAGTTTATTTAGTGCATAATCAGTGCACTTATGTATAATAATGATGATAATCATACATTTTTGGATCAAAGATTTCGAGAATGAACCCAACATAATTATGTCATTCAAGATCGATGGAGGGGCATTCTCATTTTGCAGGATGTTTACCAGAATTATTGGCAGACAAGCATAATAATTATGGAGCACATGTAAAAATGCAATGATGACTTTTGACATGCAATGATGACTTTTGAAATGCAATAGACATAATGATAACTGCCACCAACCCACCAGACAACTACTACCCTCCTTCATTTATTTTCCTTTGACTTTCTCTCTGTAATTGTTACGATGGCTTGCGTATTTATATCATTGTAGAATAGACGTTAAGATGAATAAAAATTATTTTCTTGCTTTTGGTCTTTTAATATGGTATCAGAGCAGAAGCTCTAAATTGTATTTCCTCATTTCTCTCTTTTTATTCTTCATGCCTGATTCCACTAGTAATACATCAAATGTCATTTCTCAAACCCATTTACTTTACATCAATATGATAATCTAACAGCCATTCTTGTGTCACCTCCACTCAATGGAGATAACTAGAGCACTTAGTATAGGTCAATGTGTATGGCATTGAGGGCAAAGAACAAATTGGGTTTTATTGCTGGGATAATTCCAGCTCCTCCTTCCACTTCTTCAAATCATGAACAGTAAGTTAGAGCCAATGACATGGTTATCTCGTGGCTTATTCGTTCAATGGTTTCAGAACGTACATCAAGCATCATCTATTCAGACACATCTCAAGCAATTTAGATGGACTTGGAAGGACGTTTTTCCCAACCCAATAGCACAAAAATCTATGAGGTAAAAAATGCAATTTTAGATTGTAAACAAAAAGAACTTTCCATCACTACTTAATATACTCATTTAAAGATTTTATGAAATGAATTGACATCATATATAACCATTCCAAGTTGTTCATGTGGAGCTGCTAAGACAATGATACATTTGTTGCAACAAGATCGTGGAATGCAATTTTTGCAGGGTCTCAATGATAGCTACTCAATCATTTAGAGTCAAATTTTGTTAAATGGGCCATTGCCAAAAGTGAATAAAATTGGTTCATTATTATTACAAGAAGAGACACAATAACTAATCTCTATTTCGACACCTATCTCAAATGAAGGGTCTGCACTACATGTGTCCCAAGGTAATAATTGTCAAAATTTTAAATCACATCATTCTTTTCTAACTCTTAGGAAACCTGGAAATGGGCAGACATCCCTTCATGGAGGTGGACCAAAAAATCATCCAAACCCACATAGTTTTGCTGTGTCATCTGAGCAACCACCCACTTCTAATTCTAAAATTGAAGGACCAACCACTGCATCTTCTGCGACAATAATAGAAGAGTAATATGATTAAATCCTTGTAATACTACAATGAGGTAGAAATGATCCCCTCACTAATTTTGCAGGTACTGCCCTTAGTTCTTCTCTTGATGATAGTTGGATAATTGATAGTGGAGCCACAAATCATATGTGTCCCTCACCTCAACGGTTTCAGTCTTTATCACCAAACACTTCTCTCTCAAGCGTTAAAATGGCTGATGGCTCTACTGCACAGATAACCAGAATTAGTGCTACTTCCATTAATTCTTATCTCCATCTTGATAATATTTTGCTCATACCATCTTTTAAGTTCATTTTAATGTTAGTATCACAGATCACAAAAGTCCTTAATTGCTTAGTGACATTTTTCCTTAACACTTGTGTATTTCAGGACCTCATCACAAAGAAAACGATTGGAGTGGGTAAATATTGGAATGGTCGTTATCACTTGCAACATTCAACAAACCTTTATGCAAATGTGAAGCCTCATTTGATATTTGGCATTGGCGTTTGGGTCATTCTGCTGCCAAACGCTCAAGTTCTATTTCTGCTTTAGCTCTTGAAGTTTCTTTTTCCAATAAAAGAATTTGTGATGTATGCTCTTTGGGGGAACATACATAAACTTCTTTTTCATCAAGTCACATAAAAAGTACTTCACCTTTTGAATTGATCTATTGTGATATTTAGGGAAGTTTTACTATTGATAGTAACTCTAATGCTCACTATTTTTTAATCATTGTTGATGATTTCAGTCATTACACTTAGGTTTTCTTGATGAAACATAAGTCTTAAACTCAAAATGTCTTAAAATCATTTTTTTCTTTGGTATCTACTCAATATGATACTAGAGTAAGAAAAATACAAACTGATGGTGCTCTTGTTGTTTCCTTTAATGACCCTTTGTTTTTCCCATTAAAGGAGTTCAAACTGATAGTGAAACCGAATTTCTCTATAAAGATTTACAAGATTTCTTCAAAATTTATGGAGTCATTCACCAACAAAGTTGTGTTGTTACTCTACAACAAAGCTGTGTTGTTACTCTACAACAAAATAAAGTGGTGGAGCGAAAACATCGCCATCTACTTGATGTTGCTCAAACGTTATGATTCCAAAGTAATCTTCCTTTAAACTTTTGAGGGGAATGTGTTCTTACAGCTGCTTATTTAATTAAAAAAATTCCTTCTCCTATTTTAATGATAAAACTCCACATGAAATGGTGCTTGGTAATCTTCCGTCATACTTTTATCTTAAAGTTTTTGAATTTTTTAATTTACTCATAATCTTTCACCTCAAAGACATAATTTGGTGATCGTTCAAAATAGAGGTTATTTATAGGGTATCCTTTTGGACAAAAAGGGTATAAGATTTATGATTCGGCTACAAGAACCATTTATACTTCGAAGGATATTTTGTTTTATGAACATGTTTTCCCTTTTCGTGATTCTTGTATTTAGCCATCTACACATCCCATTATGCCATTGCCAATCTCTGTGTTTCCAAATGATAAGGATGCCCTAACTCATGTGGAATATTCTTCACCTTTCTTACCTCGATAATGATAATGATGTCCAACTCATCTAGAGACTTCTTCATCTTTGTCACATGATCGGCCAACTTCCGTAATCGACGCCCACCAAGATATCTAAATGATTACATTTGCAATATTACCATTTAACAGATTGTCCATCTCCAACGTATTCTCGTAGTACATATACATCTTATCCTTTTAATATCATTTCTTATAATCGTTTATCTAACAAGCATAATGTTTTTCTTACATCTGGTGACTCAAAAGTAGAGCCTACAATCTTTTATCGCTTTTAAAGTTCGAATGAAGGAAGCCATGTCTAAATATTAGCTCTTGAAAAGAATAACATGGACTTCACTACCTTGCCACATGGTAAACAATCTATCGGAACGTAAAATGGGTTTATAAGATTAAGTATCGATCGATGGAACCATTGAGAGATATAAAACATATGTTTTGCCAAAGGACTCATGCAAATAGAGGGAATTGGTTATTTGGTTATAATAAGACATTTGCCCCAGTGGCAAAAATGACCATTGGTCGTTGTTTGTTTGTCATAGTAGCTATCAAAGGTTGGTCTCTGCACCAACTTAATGTCAACAATGCTTTTCTTCATGGTGAACTTGATGAGGAGGTTTACATGCAAATACCACCAGGATATTGTCAACAGGGGGAGAAAGGAAAATATGTATGTCGTTGTAATAAATTATTATATGGGCTTAAGCAAGCAAGTCGCAATTGGTTTGTCAAATTAAGACATTTTTTAATCTCCCAAGGATACACTAAGTCAAAGAAGAAGTACACATTTTTTTCTAAGCAAACAATAATTGGTTCTCTTTTTGTCTTGATTTATGTTGATGACATTTTGGTGGCAGGCGATGATTTAACTGAAATTGAAGTTTTGAAAAAAATGCTTGATAATCAATTTAGTATCAAAGGTCTTAGGCCACCTAAGTGTTTTCTTGGGATTAAGGTTGCTCGATCATCATAAGGAATCTTTCTCTGTCAACAAAAATATTATCTTGACATCTTGGAAGACATGAGAATGTTAGGTTCTCGTACTGTTGGTTGGTTTGTTTATTGCTATAGGTATTAATGTACAAATGTACACAACAAATAATATTATGATGAGTGTTCATATTGTCACCACATGCATTGATGTTATAAGATTTTGCTACAACAATCTTAATAGTGCAATTTCAATCTAAATTAAAATAAGATAATTAATGAAATTAATGAACTAACTAAATAAAAATTCAATAAATAAAATGCAATAAGAAAAATAAAAACAAAATCAAGGATGTATTCAATGAGAAAGAAGTAGTTGAGTAATTAAACTCACTTAATGATATTGATTAATTTTCCAATTACAATATTGTTGTTACAATATTTACTACAACATGGCGTAATCACCATACATCCGCAGCTTGTTATTTGGATATCTTATAAAATGCAACTCCAATAATGATCAAATTGTTTCGCTAACTTTTGATTTAACATTATGAGTTTTAGGTTTCAATTTCACTATTAGGTGATTTCTTATATCTAGTTCTTCACTAATTTTAGATCTAAGATGGCCTTATTTCAATCGAGATTAACTCAACCTGGGAAACCCAATCTAAAACCGTGTATTGTCTTAATTCATTCCACTAAGTTAGACCTTTTTTAGACTCTTTCTTATATTGTATTCACTAAATGGGTGGTCAACGAAATAAGGATTTGTAAGTAAAATCAAGACAAAATGTTATATTACAGACTCGAGCAACACACATATATCACCATCAAATAATCTTTAAGTTTGTTTAACATTCAACCACAACAAAGTTTATTTAAATGCAATAAAGCAATAATAATTGTTTTAGCCATCAAATAAATTCCATAAAAGAAATGAAAATAAGAAAATAAGAATGAGGAATTGAGTTCTACTCGCCTTTGCAACCTCTCATTTTTCTCCTTGAATCCTCTGTCTTACCTTGCAAAAACTCCCTCTTATTCTTTTGTTTTCTTTTTGTTTTTCTCTTTTTTTTTGTTGACGACTCTCTCTCTCTCTCTCTCTCTTTTTTCATGTGTGCTCTTTTATATCTTACAACTAGGGCAACCAAAAGCGTATGACCACGTTTGTTTTCTATTTTGAAAACCTTGAATCGCAATCTTCAATTAACACGTGTAATTTTTTCTAAATTGTTCTGAGGATAATTGCAACAATGACTACAATATCTTCTCTGCTCTGGACTTGTTTTATTTCTATAGCCAAGTTCTTTTGTCATCTCTACAAGTATGTTGTCTTTTCCATCCATGAAACTTGAGTTTTTGGGCACATAATCAGAGCACAAGGTAATCTAAAACACAACCAATTTATTAAAATTAAACTTAAACAACTATCCATACAAAATGTAATTAAAAATGCAATAAAAACACATCATTTACTCTCTAAGTAATATTGATTTAAATCTAAAAATACATTATAACTCTCATTTATGAGTTATCACATACCTCTACAACATCAATGGAGCAAAATGTCAAACTTTGTGCTAAAGAAAAATTTATTACCAGATCCATTAGTTTAGTTGTCTTATAAGTCGCTTTGCTTTATTTAACCATTACCCGACCAAACATCCTTTTGATGTTAATCTTTTAAGTTAATTTATCGAGGCACTGACAACTTCACTTTGAAGCTTGCTTACGTGTTTTACGTTATTTAAAGGAAGTCCGGAAAAGGCATTTTGATGGCATCTTCAAGTCCCTCCAACCGATTGCCTATGCAGACTTTGATTGGGCAAGATGTCTTGATATTTGTCGATTTACAAGTTGCTTGTGCACTTTTCTTGAATCTCTCCTATCTCTTAGGAAACCAAGAAACAAAGTGTTGTCTCCTTTTACGCTTGAAATAGAGGTATAGACGCATCTATGGCCCAAGCTAATTGTGAATTAAAATGGTTGCAATTCCTGTTAGTAGATTTTGGTCTCAATTTTGCTTCACCAGCTCTTTTATACTGTGATAATAAGCGACATCATATTATAGCAAATCCTTTTTTTTTCATAAAAACATATTGAGATTAGATTGTCATTTTATCCGTGAAAAAATTCAGAGTTGGCTTAATCAAAATTGCTCATGTGTCCACCGTCAAACCATTGCCGACATTTTCACTAAGCCTCTAGCTTCTCAACACCTTTTGCTGTCTATAGACATCCATGCTCCAACTTGAGAGGAGTATTGGCGAGACAAGCATAATATGTATGGAGCACATGTAAAAATGACATGCAATGTTGACTTTTGGAATGCAATAGACATAATGATAACTGCCACCAACCCTACCATACAAAATACCACCCCTCTTTCCATTTATTTTTTTGACTTTTTCTTTTGTAATTATTGGATAAACGTATTTATATCATTTATAGAATAGACGGTAATATATGAATAAAAATTATGTTCTTGCCTTTGGTCTTTTAATAAGAATCGAAGGAGGGGCATTCTCAATTTGCAAGATGTTTACCAATTGATAAGGCTAGTTAAAGAGATATGCTTTATTTGTTTAATCAGAAAGTGAAGAGAAAATAGTAAAGTACGGAGAGAAAAAGAAATAGAAAGCTAAATTCATTTTATTAAGCTACAAAATGAACTGAGATTATAGGGGTATATATATGAATGTCTAGAAACTTCTGCAAGCAATATAGCATGCCCGTAAACTCAGCTGCTCTTAACCACTTTAGGGAGGAAAAATAACAAATTCTTAAGTGAATCAAAAGTTTGTGGCAGCTGACAGAGCACATTGCTTAACAGCCAATTGGCTTCAGCAATTGAATCAATATTTATTCTTAACAGGCATTCCCCATTGATAAAGTAATCATACGATAAAGATGATAGTAATCCAAGAGAAACCCCAGATAACGATAAAGATGATAGTAATCCAAGAGAACCCCCAGATGGTGGACAGGGATATGAAGGTATGATGTTGATTGTATCATTGGCCATGATGCTATTCACTTCCTTAGTTTTTAGTGCAAAGGATGCAAAAACGAATTGAAGTCATTCAAGTAATTTTTTTTTTAATTTCTTTCTCTTTCCGCTTTTTTTATTTTATTCTTTAAAAGATGGTACAAGATAAACATATTGGGTTTGCCAACCCAATAAATACACATATATTATTGGAATAGATACAATAAATAAAATTATATAAAATTATAAACATTTCAAACACTACACAAAGTTATATTGTAATGTTATTATGTCATCATCATTTGATTAATATCGCATGATAACTAATTTGACTTAAAGTTTTATAATAAATATCAAACAAAAAAAAATAAAAAATAACTAATATATATTTTAGAAATTATTTTAAAATTATTAATCTATTAGAACATATTAACTTAAAATTCTATAATAAATCAATAGTGCTAGAGATACGAACATTTGGATTCAATTTATATCTCAACCATATATGCCATCTATTAGAATGAATATACTAAACAAAAAAAAAAAACCCAAATATATACATTTTTGCAAATTTTATGAATATTTAACAAAATTATTTTAATATTATTAATATGTAAGAAAAATTTTATTAACATTAAACCAATCTCACAATCAAAGGTGTAATTGTCAAAAATAGAATTGTTATCCATTGATGAAACCAATGAATTCTAAATTTATATTTGAGCATAAATTGGGATCGCAGGGTAGAATTACGAATAAATGAATAGACAATGAAGAAAGCCAACTCTACACAAACAGTAAATTTGAAAGTACAAATTTTCTTTGGCATTTACGTAATCTATACGATGCCCATCAAATTAATGATAATACAACATTAATTAGAGAAGCGCATGTTCCTTCTAAAATTAACTAATAGCGTTTGGGAGTGCGGTGAGGTAATGGATTGAAACCCAAAGTTCTTAACTACTAAGGTGTTAAACATTTGTATGGCTGCGGGTAGAATTTAACCTTAGCAGCAAACTTTTTTTTCTTTCAACTTATTCCACAATTTTACTTTACCCCACAACAACCGCGATAAAGCTTGCTGCATTTAAAGTTTTCACTCCCAAAACAACCGAAAGCAACTTAAATAACGAATACTGATCCACCTATTGTTGACCAATAAATAGCCTTGCGTTGTAATGTAGACAGTAAGAATCTTAAACCTATACAATTAAAAGGAGAGATTAATCAAATTTAAAAAATGGAGAAAATAGTTTACATTAAATCTTGAAAATTAAAAATGGAAAAGAAAAAATTATCAAACAGCTCAACGTTATAAAATCATAATTAATTACCATGCTTTTTACACTTGTTGTGATGTTGCACTACCCTTGGAGGGTCTTTGGGTGAAGGAGCTGAAGGTGTTGGGAGTGACGGAGTGAAGGTGTTGAAGTGCCGAGGAGGTTCGAAGTTCCTGTAAACAAACACGATGGGAGCACATATTATTTGTGAACGAACAAGATTTTTACACTTTTTTAAGAATTTGAATTCTAGTGCGTTAAAGATAAAAACTATTTAAAAAACTACTCAGGCTAATCTCTATAGAGATTTCTACGTTTAAAAGTCTACACATTTTAAAATGTCCCAAATTGATTTTTAGCCTACTACATTTTCTAGGGATTTAGGGATTTGTCCTCTAGTAATCAACTAAGAAAAATTGCCTAAACTAGTCAAATTAAAGCCCCTATAGAGATTTCTACACACAAAAGTCTATGTATTTTAAAATACCCACCAAATTAATTTTAGTCTGCTACATTTTCTAGATATTTGAACTCTGGCAGCCATCTAAAGAAAAAAAAATTGCTTAAAAACTACTCAAACTATGCCCCTAATAGAGATTTCTATGCACAAAAGTCTACACATTTTAAAATGTCCCAAATTGAGTTTTAGCCTCGTTTCTAGAAATTTGAATTCAGTTGACCAGCTAAAGAAAAATTATTTTAAACTTTCTCAGACTAAGCCTTACAGAGATTTCTACGAATGAACAAATAAAATTATATGAATTAAAGGACAGGAACAGACCACACAGGAGAAGATTTTCTGGCGGCCGCTCCTTTTGATTGGGATCAGCATCGTAAACTCTAACGTAGAGTTCTTGACCCAAGTGCCAATTTTCAGGAGCTGTGATCTCAAATTCACATTCCTGGATTATCAAGATATGCATATACTGCTGTCCATGCTCCAGGATAAACCTATATAACAATGGCTAATTTAAACAATTTGCATGTGTATAATTTTAATTGAATGAATTGTAGTGGTAGAAGTACTTATGCTCTAGATTAACAGAGAGCGAAGAGCGAGTCACCTGAACAGTAGAACGAACAACGGGATCATAAGATTGTATCTAGAACGTAGGAGAGAGTTCCAGTCGTCGATACCATATCAAAATCAGATGAAAAATTCAGAATGCGTGTGTGGGCGTGTGTAGTGTGAAAGGCCAGTGTGATAAATATTTAAAGTATAAAGATGAAACTAATTTTCGGAAAAAAATTATAATAGGTGCTCTAAGAGTATAAATTTATGGATTCGGCCAGTGATGAGCTGGACTTTTTTTAATTTTTTCAAAACATACAATTAGAAGTTACTAGATAAGAATATAGAACTAATTAAACGAAAGAGTTCAATTATTAGTGTGGTCAGCAGTGTGCACTAAATCTAAATCCGTAAAAATATAGCACTGGTTGAGGAATTCAACTCCTCAGTAAACTTTGTATTAGAAATTGTCTATACCGTATAATAATTATAACCGCAAAAGTTTTTCTTATACTTCAAAATTTGTAACTTTACTGAACTTTCTAAGATGTGGAATACGTTTTTTTTTCCCCCCCCTTTTTTTGTAAGCCTGACAATTTGTTTTGTTAATACACTTACCCGACTGTATAAAATCCAAAACCATCCAAGTGCCAGGAATCAATAGCCCAGTTCGTTCTTGAACACAATTTCAATCCACCCTCTATGGATTCCCAGCAACGCGCCAAATACACCGCGTATGTTGCATCAACATTCCGAGGCATTAACGGGGAATTTATCGATCTATAAACACCAGAACCATTGGCAACTGATCAACAAGCTTCAATGGAGTCTCTGTGTGAGATAAGACATTGTTGATCAGGTACAGAGGCGCCCCATCAATTCCAGCTGATGAGCCTTGGAGGATGAAGGTCTGTGATAGTGTCACATTGTTACGTTGAACGTTCCTTGTGGATTGAGGCCTTGCCCGCACCTGTTGTCAAATTCCACCTTCGCCATAAAACAAATGAAAATGATGAGAATATGAGTAAAGGTGTTGGTAAAAAGAAGCAGAATTGATTAACCTTAGTACGTCAAATTGAACGAAGGCACTAGATGGATCAAGTTCTATCTCTGGTGGTGGTTCTAGGTGAAATTATCAAGAGAAAATTTAATAAATCACAACTGTAACATATATAAATTTGTCAATATTAATTCAAAACATTTTAAAATGGATGATAATGATAACTCAAATCAATAGGATCTCAATCCATTTGAATGCTAATAGTATGTTAAATATTAGTATATCATACCAAAACTTTTTTTTAATTGAGTTCGAGTCATATAAAAAATTTGCCTCAAGATTTATATTTCTGATATATTCACATAGTAGATATATACATCTTATCCAAAATTTCTAACTGATTTGCCAACCAAAGATTTGACATTAATACAACATTAAAATATTGACGATTGAATAATAAAATCAGTGCTGCTAAAATATATGTCCTTGAGGGGCAATATTTTTTTCAACTAATTATTCGAATTCGAATCGCCAGAGCGAAAAGGATTAAAGGTGATTTTGGACTTTGGACATCACTTTTGGATCTTAAAGTAGCCAAATGTAGCATTAGTTTTCCGAAAAGTACATTAGAGATATTTTCTGGTGTTTCTGTAGTAAAATTGTAAACGGCCTCTAGAAAGCATGAATAGATATCAACCACATTCAGTTAAATTCCTAATAATATTTAAGCGATGAACCGGTACAGATTAAACAGATCAGAGCCTTTTGGAGAGAGTCCAATGGGTGGAGTGAGCAGAAATTATCATAATTGTACCTTCCATAAATACTACTATTTACATCAGCAGGATGATTTTGGACCTGCAATATGTAATCAGCTGGGTTCTTGTCTGCTGTGGCGGGCACAGAGTAAGACTGCCCAACATGCCTTCTAATGAATCCAACTTTATCTTATTGGTGTATGATCCTTCATAACTGTGCTTTTATGATGGTTTTCAATTCCTGGAAATTGAAGCTCATGCAATACATTTGATATCCTGAATCGATACATTTTTCTACATATATGCAAAGGCACGATCCACAGATTTGGTTTAACTGGACAAAATAATAAATCCTGTAAGGTGCCAAGGGAAGCCCAAAATGTCAATTTCTTATAAGTTGATAAATTTCGATAGAGTTGGGCCCAAGGGCATTTGAATCTCGAGCCGCAGCTTTGGTTCACCCTTTTACCTCATTTCTTTTCATCTATTAACTTACCTTTTGTAACAGTGAAAGACTCGTGCTCTGTTGTATTTAGGATTCGTGCCAAACTTTTAATTCATTTGGCATCCAATCAGGGGGATTGGAAGTAAGCCCATTACGACTTTCATCTTCGAGCTAATTTCCTGTCACAATTGGGTTATAAATCAAAATGAGAAGCATTATTATCAGTTTGTACCAAAGAGTTGCTACCACTAGTACTATTAATTTTTTTCCTTTTGCCCATGGCTTTCAAGTACCAATCACCAGGAAGAATTAAAAGGTGCTGCAGGTAGAAAGAAGCAGAATCGGATTAACGCCAACATTGTAACTTCTAG